>VXBW01000794.1:1036164-1050678 GCA_013400375.1 Thinocorus orbignyianus | reverse complement strand
AAAAAAAAAAAAAAGAAGTTAGATACATCCAAAATGCAACAATTACACATCTGACAATTCACAAAGTGTAATTTACTAGGACGTATCCTAAGAATTTAGGAACAACCAGTCAGGAGAAAATCTGACCAATTTCAGCAATCGATTATTTACACGTTCAAAATAAAGCCTCTCTTAATCTAAACCTCCAGGCAAATGGCCTGAAAGATTTCTTCAGGAAGAAAGACCAGAAGTTATGATACACACCTATGCAGCATTAACAGCCCTTGATCCCAAACACTGAGCGACTTCTCAGCTTTGTCTTAGAGCTACAGGCATCCCTCTCAGCTTCTCAAACCCTGAAGTGTTATATTTGTGCCCCCGTGTGCATAGAAAGGCTGAGTGTTTAAGTGGTCACTACGAGAAAACCCCATTTAACCTGGTCTTTAAGTTACTCAAATTCTTCTTCCTTAAAAATTTCAACAAGTCTTCTAATGCCTTTTAAACTGGCCTATGTGGACTGGGGCATGCCTCCTCAAGATGTTTAAGTATGATTTGAACCAATTTGCACCGGCCAGACTGAGTACATTAGAGACTTTTTAAAATAATCTTTAAAGACCATTTAGACAAGGCTTACATATCTACACTTCCCTGATGGGTCACCTTAAAAAAAAAAAAAAAAAAAAAAAAAAAAAAGTCACAGCTACTACTTTCATCCCTTGTGTTAACCCTTTGCCACACAGCAACTAATTATATACTGGGTAGAAACTACTAAAAAATTCCCTGCAAATAAGCTGCCTTTCAGCTGAGGCTATGGCTCCTATGCATTGAGTGTTTGAGGAGTATTTTTTCTTAAAAAAAAAAAAAAAATTCTCACTTGAAAAATACTGAAGTTCTCACTTTAGGCTGATTTTGATTGCATGTTCAATTTGTTTAACTGTCAAGAAACCGCTACAAATGGAACAATTTTAGTATAAAAAGAGCAGTCAACCGAGTGCAACTTCTGACTTAGCGAGTCCTTCATGGTAGTTCTCTAACTAGGCTATGAATTTTGTGGAGCCTCCAGACTTCTTGCCTACCTTACTGTCCATGTTCACGTTTCAAACTGTGTCAGCAGGGCCCGAACCTCGGGAGTCAGCTGCTTAGCTGCCTTAGCTGCCTCTGTGACGGCCTTGCGGTAAAGACCCTTTCTCTTCTTATTAAAGCGCAACTGGAAGCTTTCTAAAAAGGGGGATAGTTGTGCAAGAGCAAGAAAAGATGTTGTTGTGGAGCCAAACCATGAGATACGAGCCTCCTGTCGGACTAAAAGGCCATTATCTTTCCGGCTCACAGTTATGGTAAGAATACGGGCTGGCCACCAAGGGAAGCCATAAATCTTGGCCCAAACAATGTCCCCTACACATACGGTCCTGCCATCTGGTGTGACACATTTAGAGACATTTTTGGAAAAGACTTCCGTTTTCAAGGAATTACTGAGCTTTTTCTCTTCCTTTGAAGAGGAGGAGGAGGAGGAGGAAGGTGCATGCATGCTGCCTGGAGGAAAATCAAAGCTTTCAGTAGAGCTACACTCAGAGTTGGTAGATTTCAAATCATCTGTGCTATCACTACTACAAACTGATGCACTGGAAGAGTCAGATTTCTTTTGATTAAGGGTCATGTAAACCGTTATATTGCTTTTGCTGCCTCTCTTGCCCAATGTCTGGTGTTCATCCTGATCAACAGTTACATGCACTTCACTCGTGTCCTGAACCTCACTGCTGGCCTCTTCGGGGCCTTTTGAGGGGCTCTGATTTTCTGAAGGGGCCTCACCTGCTGAGCGGGTGGAGGAGCAGCGAGACTGGGGCTTAGTTGCCATCTTGCCACTCCGTATTTTCTCAAGTCCTGTCTTGAGAGAAGAGTCATTTTCTTCATTCCGATACCTTTGTGGCTTTAAACGCAATCGGGGTGGGAGGGAACCTGAGCTGGTGTTCTGAAGACGCCGCGTGAAGTGGACCTTTGAATGTGCATTTTTGGAAGAGGAGGTTGCACTCTGCTTCTTTTGTGCCTTTTCTTTGGCCATTTTCAAGACTTCCCGAGCTTTTGCATGATCCATGTTTTTGCTCTGGAGAACTTTTTTTGTATTTAACTGCGCTTTTGAAGTATTTGCTTGTGCAGAAACTTTAACCACTCTGCTTCTGCCGTGGGCAATATTTGAAACCTTGACCACAGCATTTCTTTTCTGGCTTTCATTTTGGCTTTTTCCATCCACTTTATGGTCAGTCTTAAGTTTTTTATTCACAGTAGTCACACTCTCATTTCTTCGTTTTTTACTATCCTCATATTTTGAAGAGTCACTTGCATTGCCACCTTTTTTTATTTCCTTTTTTTCTGCAACAACACTGTTTTTGCACTTGTCACACAAGACCTGTCGGGGTCGTAGTTTGATAGCATTCATGATAGAAGTGGGTTCCTCCCTGTACATTTTACGCTTGGGCCGCTTAATTTTCCGAGGCGGAGGCTGAGGTATTGACTGGTTATACGTGTCCCTGATAAACAAAGGAGGAGGATATGGCGCTCCCTCATGAAAAAGAGGAGGTGGTTTAGAAGTCCATAGGCTTTTAGCTATGCTGGGCTCTGATGGCTGCGTGAGAGAAGAGTCATCAGGGACTGCAGCATTTGATTCACACTTCATCTGTGCCTCATCTTGGAATGGTTTACTTTGGAGCTGCATGGCTTCGGGTTTATCCTTGTATTCCCTTTTAGGAAATATGGTCACAGGGATTCCATGGGGTCCAAACCTTAAAAGAGAATAAAATGAAAAAGAAGAAAAAAAAGAATTATGTTTTGAGGGATGTTTTGCTGCATTTATTAAAAAACATTTGAAAGCCTGCCCACATGATGCAGCCACTATTTGAAAGACAGGAGTCCTGGGAAAATTAAAGCTTCACATCTAGCCTCATGACAAGCTTTGAAAAAGCAGAACACCAAAACCAAGTCAGAGAACTCTAAATACACAGCTTCGCTTACTATCAGTCTGCATCAACAAGATGCCCCGAAAATATAACAAAAAAGTATCACCTAGAGATACCAGTAATTAATTTTGTACTTTCAGAAAATGCTTATAAAAATACAAACGACACACTTATCCTATCACATCCAAATCTACCCAAGATTAACTTCCATACTAAGTCAACTTATGTGAAGAAGGCACCTTCAGTAACTTTTACAAAGTTTTTCTGTTCTTAAGCCAGCACAAAATGCCAAACGTGTTGCAGACTTAACTGAGGGGAACAAGGACTGCATAAATACTTCCACTGAGCAAAGAGTGCCACCATTCTTCATCCACAAAAGATTATCACTTGATCATCTGCTGCATTACATCCTAAGACTTGCCAGTCTATAAATTTGAGTTTCTTCCACCAAAACTACCCCTATTTCAATGCAGCACAAGCCATTGCCCCATTTTGCAAGCAAGCAATATTTTAAACCTTTGAGTACTCCTCTCCAGACAGCTCTAGATCTCTGCCGGCCCATTTGGCACACAGAGGACTTCTCCCCACCCTGACCAGCTCTGAGAACAGAAAAGAAAAAAACCTCAGCGCAATTTGGTCACCAGCTCAAATTCCGCACAGTAACAGAAATAACCGGTAACAGTTTCCACACAGAGTTTTACTAAGGGTAACATTTTATCAGTGTGCAAGGCATTAGGCTTGTCTTCTCCCAGAGAAAACCAAAGGATAAACACATTCATTTTAAAACAAGGTATCTTCCAATCCCCAGAACCAGGCTGGAGGGATCCAAAAGCTTGTTGAACCTTCCGTCTGTCCCACTCCCCAGTCTCCCGGCTGAGGCACCAGCCCTACTTAGAGCTGTCACCAGGCCCATCTCTGCTCCAGAGCTCTGCCCAGAGCCAGTTCTCATACACACGCTACATTAGATGGTATTTTAATAGTTTGAACTTAATTTAGTAACAGCTTAATAAGACATGGTTGCGACCCAAATGCTAAACCATCCATTTTGAATCAGTAAACAAACAGCATTTACATTTATCTCACCCCACAGCCCCACCTGATGGGAGAATGAAGACGTGTGCTCAGGTCAGCGCTAGCTCATGTTGCACTGCAGCTGCTCAACTGCAGCACCCCTTTAACCCACTGAACCCAAGGTTCTTCACAACCTCTGGCTGCCTCTCAGCTGAAGATGAACGCTGAATACTGGCCTATTTTCCATTCATGCTCCTGAAAGAAACATGCAGTTCGTACAAGTGCCTACATGTTGGCTTGATGTCTTCCAAATTGGTTTTGGAAAAACATCATCAAATTGTGTCAGAAGATTCTTTACAGCCATCAATAAAAGCCGTCACTTGTTCCTCCTTTTGCTTATCTGTTAAGCCTCTTTTTACACTTGAAAATTGCAAGTGAAGCAAGCAACCAACCTATCCAAGGTTAAATTCAGCCCCCAGTTTCGCATTACATTACAAAAGAACAGAAACAGCAGACAACCTAAGCAAGGGGCAGACACTTCTGTCATCGTAAAAAGAAAGAAGGGAAGTTGAACACTGGCAACTTACAGCTTAGTATCAACATGGACCCTCCTCTCACCCCGCACCCAGGCACTGACATGGCCACACCTTTGAAGTCTGGAAACAAGTGGCATGAGCCCAGGTGGGCAGACAGAGCAGATCTGTCCTTATCCACAGGCTGATAAAGGCTCTTTACCACAAGATATCCTACCCATCCTATTAAAGCTCATTTCTGAGCTTTGGGCCCACTCCAGTTGAAGGTCAAATGTCCCTCCAGATGCAGTCCACTGCACTAGTGATGGCTACAGCAAATTATAAACACTTAGCAGCTGATACAGTTATTTATCCAGCCTACAGTTTGGCATTAAATTCCAAGAGACTTGGTCAGAACTAAATTTTAAGTCCTCTCAAATCCCAGAAGTCCACTAAGTATAAAGAAGTCAGCTTTCCACAAACACTTTCCCTTTCACTAAGGATTATGAGTAAGTTATTCAATTCCAAGTAGGGCTTTAATAGAAACTACCAGCTGATAATAATTACATTAGCAATATTGTCAGTGTTACTTTCATTAAGAACTTCATCTTCTTCAAGAGCAATAAGATCCAGATCCCACCTTTCACAAACTGACAAAGATTACAGGATTTGGGAAAAAGTTCATTTAATGTAAGAGTTGAGAACTAGAACTCCTGGACAGGACAGGACCTCTGCTGGGAAAATTTAAATCCCAGACAAATACCACATAAGTATAACTAGACAGGAGTGTGATACCGAACGGGCAAAAACCATGCATGAGAACATCTCTAGTGTTTCTGGAACTGCATTTCCCATAGTCCAAATCAAAAACCTCTTTTAGAATACGTTTACGTGGACTCCATGTTAGGAAATGAAGCATTATCAGCACTGATCAGGGAAGAAGAGGATGAAGACGACTGCACAGCAGTTCTCCAGAAGCATCTCATTTAAGTACTTCATCTTTCTTCTCCTAGATTTCCATTCTACTGCCTTACAACTGGCACTCAAAATGCATAAAAATCCTAATGAAAGCTCAACATATGACTGATACCATGAAAGCACTGAAGATTCATATTGCATCTTAGACTATCCTTTCTTTCCAGTATCTAATACACAGGCCAAACAGTTAAGTACAGGACGGCTGAACTGGAAATCTAACCAAAGATGCAAATCTGCTTCAGTAAGACACAAACTCGCTATGACTGAATCTCCGAAGCTGGAGTCTGTCTCAGAACAGGTAGTGTTTTAGCAAATTAATTAGAATTTCCTGCCCCTACCAACCTAAGTTTATGAATTGTAGAATTAGAGAACATTAGGGGATATCATCCAGCGCCAGTTATAAAAGAGCAAATGAAGACAATTGCTGTAAATGATGTGTCAATACATAAAGACATAACTAGTCCACTTGAAGTACAAGAGAAATCTGGTAAGTCCAGAGACAATATATTACTTCGAAGAGCTGAATGCACGATGTCTTCTCTTTAGCCCCCTCCAAGAGCAGGTGGTGCCCATAAACATTCTGATTTGAGAACATCTTTGACTCCTTCTTGGTGATTTAAGTTCTCCAGTTGTGCAACTTGGAAGAATGATATGAAAAAAAAGAACAATGGCAAAAAAACCTTCAGAATGAAACAGTGAATGATACAGGAAAGAACAAAGACAAAGAACAAGGTAAGAAGAAAGGAAAAGTAAACCAGAATGGCATATTTTTCTTACGAGAAGTAGAATTAAGATGTGGTCTTAAACCTATTCAAGACAAGGCACAACACAGCATGCAAGTATTTTAACAGTGAACACTGATATATTGCATATACTAGATTTTCAAGCCTCATTTTCACACATCCAGTTGCTGGACCTTGAAGATGAATGCTTTTCATACAATTACAATAATAATTTTTCTTGCACTAACTACATGTTGAAGGTAGGTTAGACGTGAAAGTTACGAGACTTAGGCCCTACTACAGAGATGAATATTAACTAAAAGGCTACAATGTAAAAAAAGGTTAAAAAATCCAAGCACTGTAACTCAGTTGTATCATGCAATTTATTGATCAACACCACAGTCAGTGACTGGGCAGCAGAATGTCATCTCTTAAAAGAAACCAGTACAGTTACACCATGTCAGTGAGACTACCTACATACTTCATCTGTCACATGGTGCATGTTTGAGTACTGTAAGGAATCATCTTGTCTTTATTTTAAGAAACTACATTTTTTTAATATATTGATCCTGAGTATCACCCGTCCCTACTATACTATTACTTTCCTTCAGAAAAGGCCGGTTTGGGGAAGATGTACTCCAACAACTGCTTACATTAAATTATCCACTTGTGCATAAGTTCCAGGTGTTCATCGTATAGCCCACTCATGCAAAAGTATCATTTACCTCATACTACCACTTCAAGGAAGAGAAGGATTTGTTGACAGGGGATCTAAAAATCAAACTATTAGAAAAATTAAAATAAGAAATACGTATTTCAAGCTAATTTAAGGCAATTCTGGAAAGCAGTGCATTACTGCTTCACACCTACTCAAAATTAGAACCAGTTTTCCACGTTGCCAGCTTCCTCTCCTGTAAAGGTCTCCTGGCTCTTCTTTGCTTTGAAAGGGCACCTCTACAAAAGAAGGTAAGTTTCTTGCAATGAGTCTCAACTATCTCCTAAAGTTTTAAAGTAACTGGAGCAATCAGTAGGATCTAATCATATTTCTGCTATACATATAATTTCAAAATATATATGCAAAGACAGACATACCAACAGGAATATCAGGAACTATGTTTAAATAAGAGACTAATGGGAAAGATGAGATCAATTCCAGCTGACCAGCGATCTTTGCACTAGGAAGAGCTTTCCATTGACGAGGGTATGCAGACACAGCAATGGGATAAAACCAGTTAGGTTTTATTTCCACGGTTTGCCAACTGCAAGACAATGACTAGGCAGCCACGGTAGCTTTTGCTATTATGTAAAAGCTAGTTTAGGTATCAAAGCTAGAAGCCTGCCACTTAAAGCCATATAGACCTGTATTACAGATATGTAAACTTAAGTACTTCAAGAAAAGTAAAAACACTTTCTTGAAATCTAAGTTCTATAGCAGAATTACTATAATTAATACATATTACTATCCAATTTGTATGCAAAACACAACACAGCTAAAGAGCATCTTTTTAAAAATAAACATGAGATAAGGAACAAATCCCATTTAAATTCATAACTGTATGTACATAAATATCTAAACAATACGTCCTGGGGCAAAGTGTTTTTACATTACTCTGTAAAGTTCTCATCTTTAGCCTCCGATGTCTAACTTTCACTTCTCTACTAGAAGAAACAAAAATTAAAATGCATCTCGTTCTGCCAAGAAGGGCCAAAGTAAAGAACCTGCTGAACCAGTTCAGAAGTATTTCACAAATTTTCTGCTAACACACTGAATCAATGTCAACAAAGCACAGTAACTTGTGGTAAGTGTTAAATGAAGTCTGTTGTAAATGACTATGACCAAAACTCATCTTCATCATTAAGTCAGGCTACAGAAATCTCCAATTACTTTTTGTGTTGCTCTTGTACTCAGTATCATTATCAGCATTTTTCAAAAGCCAAGACAAGCAACAACTGAAGTAATTTTTATTGCATGGATAACAGTTCCTTGAAAGAAAACTATGATTGCTGGGAGTATAATAATACGCTAAAATAATGTAGAACTAAGTTTGAATATTATAAACCCTCAGTTCAGATACATGCATGAAACGTATAATGTAATACACAATTAGATTGCAGCTATCTGAAAACAAAGTATTTCAGAACTCCTCAAAATAACACGTATTCAAAACAGATTATGCAATAACCAATTTTTAATACATGGTTTACTTGGTTTGATAAGGCGCAACACAGAACATGTTGCTTTAAGCAGCAGGCACCTTACTGGAAAAAAACCAAACCAAAACAAAACAGAAAAGTCAAACTATCAACTTGGTTTACTCACCTCCTGAGTAATGTAACACTGGGCTAAATAGACTAGAAAGAATAGAAAATGCATACTTCACTTCGAGCTCTAAAAGCATGGCAAAGGACTGCAGTTTAAGGGACTCTTTGGAAACAACACATCGTTGAGAATAGATGTTGCCTCATCATCATAAACTCTCAGCACCAAGAAAAATTTGGTTAAAGATATGATAGTTCAAATGAAGTAATTTGTGATAATCTACACCTAAGCAAACTAGTAGGAAGTTTACATACTCATAGACTTTTACCAATTAATGTTCAGCATTTTTCAAGTAGATGCACTCGCCTGAAATCCAAGCTCTTGCTTCTGAGACACTTTCAAGGCAAAGGAGAAACAAGAGTAGAGTACGTGTAGAACTGAGTCTGAAGGAGTCTCAAGAAAGCTAGTTAGAAGTATCCAAGGCAGCAGCTGATTTTAATCATTCCTAGCCACTGTCACCTGGGTTTCCTACTACAATCACTGTCGAAGTGAAAATCAGCTAAAGGATACCAAACTACATGCAAATATACCACAGGTTGTATTAGCTTACAGTCCACCTGTTCCATGAAGTTAGAAGCCCTCTGAAAGCCTTTAACTTCCAGTAAACTGAATCACAGAAGTCCATGGAATCAGGATGCTGATGCAGACTTTGAAGATTTACCCCCTGTAGAGACTGAAGAATCTCCAAGTTGATAAGCCTGAAGAGTACACAGGTGATCCCCCTGATCACTGCTTGTCCACCAGAGAAGTGGGGAGGTTCCCCTCAACATTTCATTGGAAAGGATTTACAAGCGAATTAGCAAAATTTCCTTCAATTTTCTGTAACTTGGAGTTCTACCAAGAATATAAGAGTAAGCTTTAAAATACAGGATGCTTAAAGTTTAGGCTTCCTACTACCACAATTTTACCAGCATGCTTATAAAGCTGGAAGTCTGTTAAAACTGAAGCTATCTTTTATTTTTTACATCTGTTGACATTATTAGCTTCAAGTGTCAGTTGCATTTTAAAGTAGATGTTTTGCAGATATATTTGGAAGTGTTACACAGCTGCAAAACTTTATGATTAAGATAAAATATCTTGAATATGTACTTCACATACCACTCAGACCCAAGACACATGAAAAATTATACAGTTTAGTAATGGATTAACTTTAAAGCAATTCAGTCTCAAGATGGACAAGATTCATCAGTCCCATAACAGTGTAAAGGAAAAAAATAAAAATTTCAAGCATACGGAAAATTCCACCTCCATCCTCTGTCTCTCAATACCTCAAGCCAAGTCAAGTCAAGCTACTCTTAGAAAGCAATGGCAGCCTATGCTGTTGGAGTACAGCAAAGCACAGCACAAGAAGGGAAAGCTTATCCAGCATTTGTTGCATCAGAGTCCAGCAAACAACAGTCATAGACTGCAGGTACTTCAGGAAAGGGAAGTTTGAGTTACAAGCCACAGATGCCCCATTTACTAGGAAGATTAGGGATTATTGGTTTGAGAAGGGGAAGAAGTCACACCCTTTGTACTGGCTCAAAATCAGAAGCAGACTGGCAAGCAGCAGTTATAATGTCCTTTATACCTAATACCAGCAAAATCCTAAAAGCTAGAGCAGTTCTGTTAGCTATTCTGTTAGCTTCACTTTCCAAGTGGAAACCTGGATATGAGTGGCCTTTTCAAAAAGCATTCAATACATAACCATAAATAACACTCAATAAAGTTTTGGATGTAGAATAGAGACACAAGAGAAACTGTTTTCATATAAGGAAGCTGAAACATCACAAAACAATAGAAAAAAATTAGGTTGAAAGAAGTATCACAAGATCTCCTGACCTGTTCTCTAAGTGAGGATAAATTTGACACTACATCAATCAATATAACCTGTCAGTCCCAAGCAAAGTATTTGTAATTTACACTTACATCCACACTCACATCACACCTATGCTTCCAGTATTCTGGGGATTAAATCAAATATCAAAGAAGTGTCATGGCTGTTTCTTTTAATGCTAGAATTTCACCAAGCTCATTCACAGATTTAAGAAACAACATAAGAGAATAGGTGATGAATTGCAGGAACCTTGCAACTTAGGAGCCTAAGTTTAAAATAAAACCACAAAATACAACCGAGTAACAGACTTTACTGTTGAGAATGCGTATCACAGAACTTAAACTTTCTCTAGACAGGTATTACCAAATGTCCTTTGTATTAAATGAAGTTATTACTAAAAGAGAACTTAAGAGCAGGAAGAAACATGCCACATTTTTTTTTAAGACTTCTGTTTCCTTCTTGCATCAGCAGATCTTGAATTTCTCAACTTGGAACTACCTTTTTCCCGCCTTTCCACCTTTCTTGTTGCACATGGTTACACCACACTACAGTCACCCTGTGGAGTTTATACCAACAAAACGTGAGCATACATAGATCATGAGTTTCAAGAAGTGCTAAATGTAAATGACTTTAAAGTCTAACAGATGGTCTGCAGACTAAGAATACACAAACTAGGGAATGGATACAACAGTTCATTATTTACCTTTATTCTTTTGCAGTGCAAAGTTCAATGAATAAGTTGGGAAAAGCACAGGATTCAAGAGCGACCAAGAAAGAGCTCAGTATCTGAAAACTTCTATTAGGATTATAAGAATTTGCAACTGCCTATAAAAGTTTATTTTTATCATATAGTTCATGCCTACTTCGATGCAGAAAGTTTTTCCTCATCTCCCACAATCAAACCTCAATAAAGATGTATTTCAAACACCTGCCTACTAGCAATACACTGGGCATCTTTGGGATATTTAAGGCTTCTAGGTCACAAAACATTTTGCTCCCCCTTCCCCCCTCAAGAACGAATATGATCACACACAAGTCAAAAGGGAAATAGCTTAGAGAAAAATACAATAGGAAGATGCATCTATCCATCACATCTGTAGGCTTAGAACCGAAATTTTAGTCTAATGATAAAGGAATAGAAAGTTTGAGTCCTGACTGACCAACAGTTTAATTCCCCTCCTGCCCTTACACAAAAGTAATTATCCTCTCTCCAGAAGAGCAAACTAACCCAAGACTTCTTAACTCTGCATTTTAAAATTTACAAATGCTATGCTCATTGGGTATTTCCTTACTGTCTACTTCCTCAAGGTGCAGAGCAAACTTTACACTAATTCTGAGCCAGAAGGTGGCATTAACATATCATCTACCCTAGGCCAACACAGAGATAGTCAAATGCTGGATACAGGCAAGCTTACAAGCCCTATTTAAGCCCCACATCTAAGAAGTTTTCCATGATGATTTGTACAATGGCATGGAAAACTACAGTTGCACATGAAGCATTCCACTCTCCAGACAAAGTAAGACAGGATTGCCTTCTCCTGCCTGCCTGATGGTTGGCTGCACTTCCCATCTCTCCTACCAGCATGACTCCACCAGGTGTACAGTGAGGAACTCGCATGAGAACCTTATCCTAACATGCAATAAGACACTTAAAAGGTAATAGCAACAGTAGTTATAAAGTGTAACAGTAGGGCCATGTTTTTAATTTGTGCAATAACCCTTTAGATTAACACAAGTAGAGATATGTCCCTCTTTTAATGATGATTTACTACATAAGAAGTTGATTTGGGAGACTCAATAGACACGTTCTTATTTTCTGCTGATTTTTAAAGCTTCCTGTGCAGCTGCTGACAGGTACCTGAGACTGCCAGCAATACAGGCAGATAAAATATTCCTACGATTATTTGAGGTAAGTAAAGTTCACTGAACACTGAGGTGCTTGTTTTCTTGTCTTACAAACTTCTAAACAGGCATTCTATTTACAGGGGACAGGAAAGGAAGAGGAAAGCAGACCTTTAATACAAGCACCACTGACTTCATATCAAAGTCCACAAGAATAAAACACCAAGTCAGTGCATCATTTCAACAATGGGAACAGAACTAGGAAAAAAGAAGAAAACAGAACAAAACAAACACCCAATGGTAAAACGAGAAAAATATTGGGGCATTTTTGCTTTTCTTTCACCTTTAAGTTCACGTAATTCAGAATATGACTTGAGAAGGCTAAAAAGAGTCCAGCGGACAGGTTTTTAAAACAGTAATTAAAACTTACTCTTCTCAGTACCGTATGGAAGTAGCACCTTCATTGCCCTGGAGGGGAAAGCAAAAATTAAAATCTAAAAAGAACTAGGAATTATTTTCTTTCTAGTATATGATGAGAATAGCATTAGCACATGCAGTGAACCTATCAGCTACTTTTTGAAGCTACTGAATGAATTAATTCTAATACAAACTTCACTTTTATTAAATAAGAACTGGCAGTTTTAAGATATTGATTCCCTTTGCATTAGCAAACTTTATAAGACTATTCCCATGCACTTGAATAAGCTGGTGGAAACAGCTTTCATAAAGCCTAGAATAGCATTTAAACCTCGGGTACTCCTTTAACACCTGTTTCCTAATAATACTTCAGTTTCTTACAAATAGCAAGTTCTTGGACTATTTCTTGAGTTTGCTTAGCACTGCATTGCCTGTTCCGAGCCATTTGAACAGAAACTCCTATTCATCTACAAATATAACAGACCTTACATCTAGAAACTCAAGTTCTTCTTGTCCAGGCATTCCAAAGAGCTTGGCTTTTAGAATTTCAATTTCACTTTCTGGATTCCCATGTAACAAGTACCTCTGAAGGAAGACCATATGAACAGAGAGAAAGGACTAAGTGGTTCCACTGCATAAGAGAATCTGGGAGTAATAACACAAGTCTTCAGGTATAATTTTTCCACAGTTCTTGTGGAGATCTGTGAAGATTTGCCCCAGGGCCTGTACTTGAAACCAGGGGAAATTCAGATGCATGCTTCCACTGAAGCCACAATGCAAAAGAAGCAGAGTTTGCCTGCTACAGATGACCTTTACTGCAAAGGGCTGCAGTAGATCTGCTGCATGAGTGAAGT
Organism: Thinocorus orbignyianus; assembly: GCA_013400375.1. Classification (NCBI taxonomy): domain Eukaryota; kingdom Metazoa; phylum Chordata; class Aves; order Ciconiiformes; family Thinocoridae; genus Thinocorus; species Thinocorus orbignyianus. Next base: position 1,037,279 of record VXBW01000794.1, on the reverse strand, counting down.
ATCCTCAGTGCACAAGAAGACCTCAGGCAAATGAAGGGATGTTTGACTCTTTCAGGAGTAAGGGAGAAGCTGCTATTTTCCTTCTTCACACAGATGGACCCCTAGAGGTACAGAAGCACGTGCTTTGTCACCCTGCTAACCATGGCAACAATAGAATTTGGTATAAACTTCAGACCTACAAAAGAAACGATGTTAACTAGCATTACTACTTAAGTTGAAATGCCTTCTGGCCTGCTTTGAGACATTTAGTATTTGATACTAGAAGTGAGTAGTTTGCAGATCACACTTCAGTACTTGGCTTCATAAGACAAACTGATAATTTAGCATTTCAGTCCACAGCACCTGACAAATTTAAAACTTACTTCCATGACACTATCCAGAACTTGGGTTTCAGAAAAGGCCTTCTGCTTCAAAAACCAGCCAAACAGCTAGGCCCAGGACTAAAGTGCTGGGCCCTAATATACTTCTTTTAGAAACATGCCACAATATTGATATTATAGGAAGTCATTACTAACTAATAATGTAAAAGAGAGTGATATGACCACACATGCAGCCTAAATTTTGGGGGAAAGAGGTGCATTTTCTCCATACCAATTATTTGAAATAACCTAGACAAATTTTACTTGTCTTCCGTACACTTGCATAGCCCTTATGTATTTAGAAAGCCGACATTAAGACAAAGCAGTATTTTCAAATGGTATTTTCACCTGTAAATGGTAGTTACATTGTTTACAAAGTATACGGTATAACTGCTGACTTCTGGCCTCCCAAGAAACCCTTGCTATAGGAAGGAAATGGGAAAAAGCAAACCTCATAGTCTGACACGGCTTGAAGTTATTTTGTAATAAATAACGGTTCCCCCCCTAAAAAAAAACCAGGGGTATTTAAGAACCATTAAACTTCACCCCACTCATCGCACAGAAGGAGCGATCAGTACTAATAACTGTACTTCAGGGCTGTAACAGCCTGACTTGAAAAACCATTATTCTGGAAAATAGCATGTACTGAAAGACAAGGTTACCCAGGCAATGCGAGATACAAGCCAGGTGGAAAAACAGCTCTCTGGGTCCGTACCTTTGCACAAATACTGGCACAAACGCCAACAGCTGTAGCTC
>VXBW01000794.1:992176-1035080 GCA_013400375.1 Thinocorus orbignyianus | reverse complement strand
CGGGGGCAGGAGCAGCTCGTCCCCAGGGTGAAGGAGTGGAGGGGAGGGGAGGCCACCGCCGCGGCACCTCTCGACCGCAGCCCCCCAGGACCCCGGCGGGGCCCGGCCCCCCCCTCCCCGGGGCGGGAGAGGCGCAGGGCGGCTCCGGGCGAGCTCGTCGGCCCCGTGGCTGGGCGGGGGCTGGGAAGGGCTCCCCCGTGGGGTCTCACCTTTTAGAGAGGTCCATAAGGACCCCAGAAAAAAGCTTCTCTCCCAGCCGGAACGAGACCACCAGCGCGTCCTCGATGATGTGGTCCAGGGTGACCCGCACCTCGGAGCCGGGCAGCAGCGGAGCCTCCGCCTCCCCTCCGGCCGTAGCCACGGGCACCGGGGACTTGGGCTCGACAGCGGCGGCATCAGCAGCATCCGGCTCCTCCTCCTCCGGCCGGAACGGCTCCTCCCCGGGCTCCGGCTCCACGGAGCCCCCAGTAGCCGGCGGGCAGGGCTGCGGCTCCTCCTCGGGAAGTTCACTGGGCGCTCCGCGGTGCTCGGCCTGGGGCGAGCACACCTCCGGGGCGGAGGGCGGCAGCTCCTCCGTCCTCTCAGCTTCCGGCTCCCGAGTCCCGGCCGGGCTGCGGGCGAGCTGCACAGGCGGCGGCTCCTCGGCCTCGCCGGGAGCAACCTTCCCCCCGTCGGCCTCCTCCCCATCGGGCACCACCGACTCCACGGCCTCACTGACGGCAGGGAGAGGGTCCGCGCCGGCCTCGCTGCCCGGGATGGGCTCCATCTCGGGCTCGGCTNCGTTACAGACATGGGGGGCTGGGCCTCTAGGGCCGTTCCGCTATCTCATTGGTGGAAGGAGGAGCCGCTCCCGCAGGAGGCTGGTGATTGGTGGAGAGGAATGTCCGTCGGGGGGAGGCGGGGGCGGGGCGTGGGGCGTGAGGCTGGAGCCTCGAGCTGCGCGGTGTCTGGCATACGCGCTGTGGGCCGGCGACCGGGAGGGGGCGCGAGGCAAGATGGCGTGGGCAGGAGGGGCTGTCCCCGAAGCGGGGGACGGTGCTCCCCGGCCGGGGATGGTGCGCTCCGGAGCGGCGACCCCGCCGTGGGGAGGCGGTCTCTGTTCCCCGGCTCCTGCAGCGCCGAGTCCGCCGCCGCCCAGGTGCGGGTGAGGGGCGTTACTGTGGCACTATTTGCCCCCTTGCTGTGGGGCCCAGGGGGACCCTTGCTGAGGGAAAGGAGAACGTGAGGAAGGCAGAGGGCCGTGTGTCTTTTGTGAAGTACGTCAATACTTTAAAAGATTAGGTGGCGTGAATTGAGTACATCGGGCAAAGGTGAAAGAAAAGCGCTGTGGTGAAAAGGAGAGAAAAAAGAGTTAACGTTGTCCCTTAAGACGATCTGAATCAGTGATCTTCCTTCCTGCGGGATCAGTGGTTGTGACACTGGCCGTTTATTCCCCCGGGTAGGAAATTTTGTATTTCCTAAACAAAAAAACAATGAAAGAGGAAAGGTTCCAGTCTGTTATATGCGCGATTTTACATTTTGGGAAGCCGAGTCCTTTGCAGAGAAGGAGGGACTTGCTAGAAGGAAGGATGGATTAAGAAAAGTAGGAGTGATTGGAGACAGAAAGACAAAAGTGATCTTAAAGCATGAATGGTTGTATTCTTCCTAGTGCTATGATGAGAGGTTTATTGCAAAGCAACAATTGAAATTTCCTAAAAAGTAACAAGTTAAATGTAGAAGATTTCCCTTAACAATAAAGTATTCCTTTTATGCTAGTGAGTTTTATTGGCAGACTTCAAAGTTGCTTCCAGCCATCTGCTTACAATAGAAACACAGCTACACCCCCGGTTGTCAGGTAAAATAAGTAACAGGCATGAAGAACTAATGAAATTTTTGCAAGATGTACGAGAAAAAACGTCCCTGATCGGATTTAAGGCCTGATACTTAACTCACAAAGAATTTTGGTGTGGGTTTTTTTTAAGTAATAATTAATGAGGGCATGGAGTAGCCTTCTGTGACAGCAAAAAAGCTGTGTTTGACTGTGTGCAAGTCACCCATGATCTTGCAAGCTCCTAGCTATGGGATTTTAGTAAGTCATAAAGGCATAATTAACTTCCTCTGTTATCCTGATCATAGTGGTTTGGCTTAGGTTATAGACAGAAAGACTCCTCCTTTTGTATCTGATGGTGGTTTACTTTGCATGGTGATCATGTTCCCGTTATTGGTGGTGGAAAGTGTGTAGGGAACATATGGGAACATCGGGAGGAACAGCTAGACACATTTCTGGAGACAGATACATTAGAAATGCATTTAAATGGATTTGCTAAAGATAAAGCTGTTTAATAAATTCTTATATCGTACCACCATATCTGTTAAATGAGTGGTTTGGTAGCATGAGTGGGTGGAATAGAATGTGTTTATTGGGAGAAGGAGTAGTAGGAACTGAATTACAATTTATTTTTTTTTCTCAGCCATGCTTGCAGCTTTGTCGGTCTGTAGCACAAAAGCAGCAGATGGATTCAGTGTATGATCTTTACCTTAAAAGAAACCAGATTTGGTAAGCTTTCCCAAAAGTACCTACTATTAATATTACTTTCTAAATAATTTTAAAACGGTTTTGTTAGACCATATTTATAAAAGATCTGCATTCTGTATCCTGAGGTCATAATGCTTTAAAAGATGTCAACCATATAGGAGCAACCATATATTCGGCCTCTAGCTGAATTCATTCTTTGCCAGAATTCTAGAGAATAATGAGAAGATTTGTGTTGCTACTGAGGTACCTTAATTTCAAAGCTATCCCTGTGGAAACATTTCGGGTTTAGTGCAGATTCAAGATTTCAGGTTTTTCTAAATGTTCTGCCAAGGAAAATGCGGTAGTGGCTCTGGAAGGTTCACAGAAGTTGCAAGTAATTTGTAAAGAGTTCTCATCTTAAGAGGCCTGGTATAAAATAAATGGTCATAGGGGCTCTGCTATTCTTTCCTGTCGTTATTTTTCTTCTGTGCAATAGTGACAACATACGACAAGTAGAAAATGAAGACTTGTTTCCCAGAAACTTTTTACCTTATTCAGATGAGTCCTAGGAGAGAGTAAAGAAACATATTAGTGAAGATATCTCATACATAACACCAGAATTGTTCTTACATTGCTCTCGTTCACAAAAAAATTCACCGTGCTTGGAGGTACTCCAACTGTATTTCAATAGTGGAGCAAACCATGTTCTGCATGCACACAACTGTTCCTCATGTTAGAGGTATGATCATCTGTTCAAATGTTGTTTTCCTTATTATTGTCTTGCACAAGTAGCAGTCTGTTCATTCCAGCACTAACATTGTGAGGAAAAGGCCTCCCATTCGATAGAAAGGCTGGCAGGGTACAGGGATATGTATTGTGCTATATCCTCATCTTTTTTTTTATTATTATTATTATTGTTTTTTGCTCGGGAGACATAGTACTGTATTTCAAAATCTTATGAACGCTTGCACTTGGAAGTTTGCAAAAGCAAAGTTGCCAGACAGCTCTTGTGCAGGGAGGTCAGAGCTGTCATGGTCCTTACTATAAACCAGCACGGCTTGTGTAGATGCTTTGTATGGTTGTTGATTTTAATTGTGCTAGCCGGTCAGTTCAGTTAACTACAGTTATAGAATCATAGAATGGTTAGAGTTGGAAGGGACCTTAAAGATCATCAAGTTCCAACCCCCCTGCCATGGGCAGGGACACAGTTCGTTTCTCTGGTGCTGCCGTGCCATGGTATAGAAGGATGGCAGTAAATTCCAAGCCTGCAAGAAATTACCAACTAATACAAAGAGACTACTCAGCCCTTGTGCTGATGGGACATTGAGATCCAATAGCTCACCCCAGCAGGCTTTTTGTCATGTTAAGTTCAGACTCATGCAGAGGATGGGCGTAAAATGGAAGATTTCCTCTTGCAAAACTTCAGCGAGGTCAATGCTTGCTGAAATCCACCTTGCTTTTCAGCAGGTGTTGCTTATGGAAAGCAGTTACCATTAAAATGCTAACTGTCATCTTTTACATCTTCTGAAATCCCCAGCAATCCTTACACTGAACATAGGAAACAAACGTGGCTGTATGGCTTGTTAACCCTCTGAATTGTTTCATTGCAGGAACAGAGGAGATTATGTGCTTGACTCAGGCGGTTAAAACTGCAAGGGGGTCTTAAAATAGAGTGTAAACAGCTCTTCTGCATGTCATTTGCATGTTGAAAGATGCTATATGTGCTTTTAAAAAGAGGTAAATAAGGACATTTATATGCCACAGTAATGGCTAACCGAAATATGATACCATAGGTAATCCTTAAATGAAAATATACTGACAGTACGTGTGTAGATGCAGGATGAAACTTGTAAATTTAACGAAAAACCACTTGCGATATAAATTTCTTTTTCCATCCCAAATTCATTTTATTACCATTGAATTCCTGTTTATTTTAAATCTAACTTGTCGTCTCTTTAGGACAGGGTTTGTCTTTCTCTGGCTGGTACACAGAGTGATTGGCGTAGTTGGGGCCTTGTATCTATGCTGGAACCTTTAGAAACTACCAAAAGAAAAGAATGAAGTTAATGAAACAAATTGCACTAACACACTTTCAGTAGATTAAATTAGTCTCTGTGTGTTCAGCAAGGGGCAGAAAGGACAATAGTAGAAAGAGGAAACTGTGAATTTGAGAGAGAAGCGGATGCAATTGGAGGGAATAAAATGATGAATTTGAAGGCAGGAAAAATGCAAAGCTCTCTGAAGGTGTGTTAACAGCATATTGGTGGGCTGGGTAACTGAAGATGTTGAAAGTTTGGGTTGAATGAGTGAATGGATGTGATGTGGTTGTGTGATGCCAGCAAAAAGTAGATACCATTGTATCTGTATGTGAGGGTATACACAGGGAAGGAATTGTTTCTGTGTGTGTAAGCTGGGACGTGATAAGGATCAAGTCTGGCAGATTCGACTGATTAAAGGCGTGTGCTGCTCAGTACTAGTGATACTGATTTGTTCTGCCATGATCAAAATGTATTATTGCACTGACCTAACTATGAATAGAAAATTTGGAAGTCTGTGAGTAGTCACAGCATGATGTGTGTTTCAATTAATAAGTGTGTTAGGTTAGGCTGGCTGTTATAGTGGTAGCATCATTCTCTGAGCATCAAGTTCCATAAAAGAACACTGCCATGAAAGACCCAACACAAATGCAAGGTTATGACGGAGCAGTATACATAAATGGAGTTAAAACCAGGGTTGCAGCGAAACCAAAGTGCATGATTGCAGCATATCTACAAATACTCAGGTTTCTTGAAGCTAATTTAGCTGCCATTAACAGTAGAACGGTGACAACAGTCTCCGGAATGGGCTGCCCGCTGGTATTTGCCTAGTAGCTGGAATTTGTGGTGTTACTAGTATACAAGCCAGCTGGATGTGTTGAAGTTCACTATGCTTGTTCATGCTGCAACTGTTGTGTCTTGGTGTACACATATGAAATCTCTAAACGAGTGTGTGGATTTATAAGGAGTATTTATAGTGTCTTGGTAGGATACTAGGTATTTTTCCTAATACCTAGGCTGAGGTTTAAGAATTTTAGATTAGAGGTTTATAATTTGAAGTTCTAAAAACCTTGCTGAGACTTTGTGACTCCACACATTAAAGGAATTGCAGTTTATATACATACAATACCTCCAGTCTTGGCTGGCTTTTCAGCAACAACACTGAAAAATAGTGTACTAGAGGAAATACACTATATATAAGTGTACTTTTCTCCCTGCATCAGTCTGAATCGTGGTGGCAATAGCCTCCTGAGACTGCTGTAGTGACAACAATTTCCTGTGACCCTGTGAAAGGTCTGAGGGTCTCATGAAAACCTCCACAAGCCAGGGTTTGGGGACCACAGTTTTATGCTGTGTTAATAAATCCGTTTAAAAATTACTCAGTGTTTGTAAGGCTTCATCTGCTATTGTTGTGAAATTTTCAAGGCTCTCCTATTTACAAAAAGAAAAATGTAAGCAATGAAACCTGTAGATAAAGCCATGTAAGCAATGCAGCATGTAAGCAAAAAACCAGAAAGTAAAGATTGGGTCGTAATTGTATGCTGAAAACATACTGCTTCTGTAACAAGTTAGGAAAGTAGTGCTCTTAATTGTTAATCACATGTAAGCTGTTTTGAAACTTCATTGTTGATTTACTACAGAAAATTGGTACGGGAAGAGAAAGAATCAGTCATTCCTGTGATGCTCATTAACTGGTTTTTGTAGCCATAGGAATGTAGAGCTCGTTTTGTTAGGTTTGTGAATGATGATGAAAGGATTTGTAAAATCTTACTGCATGCACACATACGACAGAAGTCTACTCTGCAATTTGAAAAATTAATTATATGCTAAATTTCTTGTGAACAAGAGATTAAGTCAATGACTGGGGCTTTACCTAATGTCCATACGAAGAATTGATTTAAATTAATTACCATAGTTGGGGTTGCTTAAAAGAATTGTGACTCTAAGTAATCCCTTGGGGTGAAGCACTGGCATTAACTCGCTGCTGACACGTCTCACACTTACTTTGTAATTTTAAAGAAATGCGAGTCTGAAACTACTTACTGTCCTATCTTGTAATCTGACTGATTTCTGCTATCTTCTGAAATTTGTGCATCTGTAGGTTGTCATTTCTAGTACCGGTATATTCTGTAGCTTTGGCTTAAGGTTTCATTCTTTGGATGTTTCTTGTTGAACCTCAAGATCTGCTTGAAGACTAAACTAACTTTTGTGTCTCTGTATTTTTAAAGTAATTGTCTGAGAATGAAGAAAATAATTCCTTCAAGGAAGCTGTTCCAGAATAGGGATTGGGGAGTAGCTCTTGCAGTGTCTCAGGAGGTACTGTCTTTGACTTGAAATGTAAAGCAAGCAACTGAAGTTCTCCTAGAACATTTCCTGAAGGAGGATCTGTATCCTTCTTCCTTTGCTCCTGAGATTTAGTACGCATGGACATTAGGTCTTCTTTAGGATGTAACTAAGATTGCATAAGAATTTTCGTTTGAAGTTCTAGTTCTCATTACTTTGGGGCACGTATGGGAGGGATTTCTAGATTTCTGTCTGGAAAGTATTAAGGGAATAAATGGAAATGGAAATGGAAAAGCCAAACATTCTGTAGATCTGAGTCTCAGTCGTTCCAATTGGCAAGATGAAATTGCGGCACGATTAAATGATCACAAATTGTATGTCAAATAACGTAATATGTCTTATGAGTATTTTGTATGTAGGCAAGTTTTGGAATATCTCCTCAGAAATGGAGAAATGCATGTGGCCAAAGGTATGAAAAGGGAGGGATATGGTACTGAAAAATACAGACAGCTATTAAACTCTATCTAAACAAATACATATTAAGAGACAGAAGATGTGTGTACAAACTTAATCTTGACATTGTCTGACTCTTCTGTTCTTACACATGCAACTATAGTCTTGGGGGTTTTGTGGTTTTTTTTGTTTGTTTGTTTGATTGTTTTTATTTAAGATACAAACACAATTATTTTATCTGTGAATATATCATCTTGATCCTTTAATTTCTATTTGGCCTTCTTTATTTAAGAATGCTGTTTGTGAGGAAGCTCCTTGGAATGTTTGTGGCACATAAGGCAGTAAGTATTAGTCAAGTATGTGCAGGAATATGTTTAATATGCATTAAAAATGTTAGAACTGTGAAAGACCAGTATTTTAAGTCACATGAAAAGATTAGCAAGAAAATATAGTATACAAATATATTTCTTGGAAATTTCCTAGTAAACCAAATCTTTTAAATTCCTTTTAGCTCAGTCTGTTGCAGTTTATCCTCCAACCCATATGATAAATACAGTGTTGTTCCTATCCTGATCCCTACCTACCTCCAGGCAGAAACACCCATCTCAAATTAATGGCTCTATTGTTCAAGAATTAGTTTATTTGCCATAGGTTGTGAGTTGAATCGAATATGCTACTGAAATTCCTGTAATGCACTGGGGACATTTGCACCAGAGCTAGGATAAATTGGGAGGCCTAAACTCAAGAATACTTAAGTTAGCATGGCAATTAATTTAGAATTTCTCATAGAAGTCTTCTGAGCAAATGACAAAATTGTCTTTTGCCTTAAATAGTGTCATAGAATCATAGAATCATAGAATGGTTAGAGTTGGAAGGGACCTTAAAGATCATCAAGTTCCAACCCCCCTGCCATGGGCAGGGACACCTCTCCCTAGAGCAGGTTGCTCAAAGCCCCATCCAACCTGGCCTTAAACACTTCCAGGGATGTCAAAGCAACTCTTTTGTTCTTGGGTTGCGAAGAAACAGTAGTGTTTCTGAGGTTGTTTTGCGTCTGTAGACAAGCTCAGTTGACCCCAAGATCTAGAGAACTTACAGTAGTTGAGTTGTGGCTTTTCCTTACCTGTGTTCCATGGAGACCTGGCTCATGTCAAATAGGAATAACAGGAATGGTAAAATAGCAACCTTATGTACTTATAGAAATGGGAATCCTACATGGTCTAGTCTCATTTAGGTTTTTGTGCTGTCAGAACTTACGACGGGACAACAGAGGAAACAGAATTGACTAGTAATTGTTTGGAACCACTGTGCTTCTTAGGCTGAAGCAAGCAGCTGCCAGCACACCTCTGACACTGTGTCCTTCTCTGTCACTTATTCGTAGCCTCAGCTTTGCTGGCTGTGAAATATGGACAATACACTTCTTTGAATGAAAAGTTAATGTGATTTAATTATAGTTTATGTTTAAAAACAACTTAGGGATGAAAAGCGCCATGTAAGTGCTAAATTTTATCCTTGACAAAGACACAATAACCAGATAATTAGTCTCTAAGATGCATGTAGTTATTCCATAAATTACAAATTAATTTCTCTCCTTAAATTAAGAGTTATTGACACATTCAGCTTTTCTGCTAATTGGTTTACATGAGTAATTGGATGTATTTCAGTTAGATGCCTGGTGAAGGCAAATGTGTTCTCCAGCTAGACATTGCCATGTTATATATGGACTGGCTACAGATTAGAGCTAAGCACTGCAGTAAGATCAACAAAATAGAACAGATTTGTATTGGGATTTTCTAGGTGGGTTTCAAAAATGTGCCTATAATTGGAGATCACTCTTGAAGTCACCTTGATTTCGTAGTTTGCCTGTCTCATGTCCTTGTCTTATTGTCTGCATGCCATTCATAATTGGTATGTTTTGTAATTGGATCTTCCTTTGAGCTTACTGTCTACTGTCTATCCAATGACTTGAAAGCCATAAAACGGAGACCAGGATCCCACACTAACTTGGTTCTTGCTGCCTCTCTTGTGATACAGCTTTGAAACTGTTCACAGAGAAAGGGTGTAGCATAAATGACAATGTATCCAAGTTTTTCAAGCCTTTTCCACTTGCTTAATTAAAGGCAGAGCAAAAGTAGTGAAAGCTGTAGCGTCCTGCTTTAACAATGCCAACCAGTTAAGCTCTCAGTTAAAAACAAAAACTGGAACAAAACATAAAAAAAACCAACCACCAAAAAAATCCAAACCAAAAAAGCACTGACAAAAAATCAGCTGGTATTGGGGTCTGCAGCTCTCATGTGAGGGAGGGAAAAAGCTACTCTGAGCTGGAATATTCCCATACCATATAATCATATCAATATAAAGATATTCAGGGTGATATTAATTTCTGATATAATTCCACTGACTTCTTAATCCAATTAGACTGAGGGTGAATTTTTCCCTCATGGTGTCTGCAAGCACACACACAAAAAGGCACTAACAACAGTTGGAGAGGTCATGGCCCATTTGTGTGTGCTAATGTCTCTGTGCCTGATGTACACGTTTTGTCTCTTTATCACATGCTCTGTTCTCTGACTAAAATTAGGATAAAAACTTGCAGTTAGCAATTTATCAATGCCAGAATTTTTTCCCTGGAATTTCTCTTGCTAGAGGATTCATTCTCATTCCTTCTTTGTCTATCTGTTTCTCTTTTCTTTCTGTCTTTCCACAGAGTTCCCTTTTATCCACTCTCTTACTTCCTCAGGCCTTATCTGACGTGCATGGTTTACCAAGTCAAGAAAAGCTAGCATCGCAGACAAGTCTTTTCAGCTCTTCTGATCTTGAAAAATATACCTCAGACTATATGTGTCCCTGTGCTCTGTGTATTTTTGCATTCTTGATAAAAATAATGGCAGGTGAATAGTGTTTAATAAAAATGACAAGTTTATTATTAATTTTAAAATATCACTGATATTGACAGGGAATGTATAGGGAAGTAAACTACAGAGATTGCTCTTGGTCAGCCTTTTGGGGAGGGACTGGAAAGAGAGAGTTACTTTTCTTTGGAAGACTACAAATTTCTAGCTATTCAAATAAGGTCCTTCTCCCCCTTTCACCTCCTTCCAAAATGAGAAGTAGCTGAGGATGTTGTTGCCATCTTTCAGTAGCCTCAGGGTATGCATATAGCACCCAGCAGCTGGAGCTGAGTACTGTCATCCCACCTTGTCCTTAACTGTGAAGCTAATCTTGCAGAGTCTCTTCATTTTGCTGCCATGTGCTGAACAGCTTTTCATTTGGATCAAGAGACGTGTGGTACTTGGAGTTTCAGGTGGGAAATACCTTCCTTCACCTAATAAAGAATAGCTATGCTATAAGAGTGTGTTGTCACATACCTTAATTCCATCAGCACTTTTGTATTCGTGTCACTCTAACAGGCTTAGTTATCTCAGAGTTGTTATCTCAGGGACCTTTCTTCGCTAAAACCCTGGGAGATCTAACTGTGCAAGGGAGAAAATACTGTACTGCTTCGAGGACACAAACATTCCCCTGTGCATTGACAGCAAAATATGCTTGGCATGCAGTGACTTTCAGGGCTGCCTGAAATCGGAGCACTTAAAAAAAGACACAGTCTGGCCACAAAACTGCAGAGTTCAATCATTAACACAGGGAAATGACAACGTGAACGTAAGGTCCTGATGACTAAGATACCTGCACTTTTTGACCACTCTAATTCTTACTAGATCTTAAACCCTTTTGTTCTTTTCAATGTTTCACATTGTATTCTCTTAAAGATCTTTACTCTTGTCAGTGTCTCATGTTCTGTTTTCTGGTAGACTTCAAGTTGCAGAACCTGTTGTGCTAAGTGTATTTCAAAACAAGGAAAAGTATATCACCTGTATTTTGTGCGTATCTGATAGGCGTGATTTCTTACCACTGCTTTACCAAGTTCCAGGTAGGTTTAATTTACGGAGTATTCAGGCTCAGCCTGTCTTCCTGTCAGATCCCATCAGCTATACCCAGCATGGTCTTTGGCAGTTCACTTCCTTTGATAAAGCCTGGTCACTTTTTAATTGCTCTTACCAGGTTATCTTGTAACTTCTAACTCTGAGACAACACTATTTGCAATTGGTTTGCACATCAAGAGAAAGAATCCTTCAAGCTAAGAGCTTACTCTGTTATCTTTCAGGGGTGTGCTTGATTGTCAATGGTTGGGAAATTGTGCTGCCATCCTTCAGAGACTGCCTTTAACTCAAGCCTTACACCCATAGAAGATGCATTCCACCATCCCCAAAACAAAATAGGCTGTGGTTCTGCTACTGTAATCAATAAACCACTGTGGTTTGTTATGTCAGGGCAAGCACTTGGCAGCTGGTCCACAAAACTACATCAGAGATGATTAACACAAAAGTTTTGATTATCCTGTCAATGATAAAGACATATAGTAATCAGTGGGAAAATTTGCAAGATGGTAAAAGTTGCTTGTCCAAAAGTTTGGGGAGTGTAGAGCTGGAATGGTGCAGTCAAAATGGAAGCCCTAACAAATGCTTTTCCTTGGTCCTGTCACAGATAAGTCAATAAAATTACAAATGCCAAGGTATAATAACATTTCTGTCTCTGTGACATTCAGCCTGTGTTTAAGTGACTTCTACATATCTATCTATTGGTAGAAAATGAATGTAATTATAACTAATCTTGATAACTTGCAAAACACTGTTCCTTTTAACTGCACTCTGTAAGATAAGAGTGGCTGGATCTTGTTTGAGCTCCTGAATTTGTTGTTTATTGTGGTTATTGGCTGTGTTCTTCTTGATGGCTGAAGCCAATGGATGTTTTACCAAAGCACAACGTGCAGAACTGGATTCTTGCTTTTATTCAGAGAGGGATGTGTTATTAACAAGAATCTGTGAGAAGTTTTGACGGGCAATTTGGAGACACTGAGCAGGGGTTTAGAGCATTTCAGTGAAATTTGAACTGTTACTTTATAGGAGTGGGCATTTCAAGGACCTAAGCAGGAAGTCTGTGTTGTCTCACAGAATGTTTTTACCCACGTCAGGCTGTTCTCCAGAACTCTGTGCAGTCCATGGAGCCTGACAGCAAGGCTGAATTCAGGACTTTGTGAATGTGCCTCTCTCAGAAAGCTGGAAGGCAGTTGTTCAGTTTTTTGCAGTTCTTCCATTGGTCAAGTGACTTCCAAAAGTGCAAAACCCCAATTTTTATATTCATGAGGTTATCAGCAATGCTTGCTGTTTTGTAACATACCAAAGTTCTGTCTTTTCATGTCTGAGTGATACCAACTCTTGATGTGGAATCTACTGAGGCCCTATCCTATTTTCTACAAAGTATCCTGTGATCTCTGTAGGCCAGGAGTTTCAATGCTATAGTTAAAGCACATAATGCATTTTCTAGGCAAATGCTCGGTGTCACACTTTTTGTTTCGTTGGTTGGTTTTTGTTATTGGCTAATTTAAATACTAGAGAATAAGTTGTGAAGTAAGGTAATATGCCTGCCTTAGGGACGGAAACTTGAATTGTGGTGCTCAATATGTACTGCAGATTCTTAAATGGTAGTAGAATGCATGAAAATAATGCAGAATGTTTAAACACACTGGGTTATTTCACTGTGGTAACAGCAGTACTGTCTGATCTTGAATTACTTATGAAGGAGGATGCAGTATTAATATCTTTTATAACATGAATTCTCTTATTTCTAGAGTTGTCTGAAACTGAAAACTTTGCCCTCTCACCCCCAGCAAATAATAAAAAGAAAAATGCAAGCCTTCAACTATTGTTTCGCCATCCTTGTGGAGAAATATGTTGGTGTAATTATGCTGCATTTCTCTACAGTTGTGCTAATCTAATTCCCCATGTGGAGGCTTATCACAGAATAGAGGCCAAGTCTGCAGTTCCAAGGATATGCTGGTATAGTTGTATAGCACAGTTTATTTCAACAGATGGAGTTCCTTCTCCTTGCCTGCTACAGCTAAAACACCATGCTGAATGGTACATGCTCTACTAGGAGAAGGTACCTTTGCCAACCTAAATTTATTTCTATTCACTGGAATGGTTGGTTAGAAGTATGTTTGTTTTCCTTCATGCTTCTACTCAGCATAGTTAGGCTGTAAAACCATTGACAGCTGATTTAAAAATGTATTTTCCCCAGCGTAGTTTATACTAGTACAAAAAACAGAAATTAAACTGCAGTAGAGATACTTCATTCTGAAAAGGAAGGACATATTAATGACTGCTTTTTGTGTAAAATTACAGGATTCCTCTTTGTAGGCTCAACCTAACTAATGTAATAAAAAGAGAGGGAAAACTGTTAAGAAAAAAAAATTAAACTGTACCATGTCGTTCTGTTTCTTATGGGGGAAAGACTGCAACACTGCTTCCAAGAAACCCGTACTTCATACAAGGTTCAGTCTTTGTGTTTTTGAGGTCTGCAGTCTAGATAATTGATGTTGGAGCACTGCTGGTATTTAGTATTACTTTCTCTTACTGTCATTTTTTACTGTGTCTGTTAGATCTTATGTTTACTGCATGTTCCATCACCAGTTCTTGTACTTCAGTCTGTTGTGTGTCTGGGGATGGTCAGTTTGTTCTGCTTTGGCGTCCATTCAAATGGCAAAAATGTTCTGAAATCAACTTGAATTTCATTGTGTATCCTGTCAAGTGATGCATTTCTGTAGTAAATAAGGTGTGGTGTGAATCATACAATGCAATGCAAGGGTCTGTGTCTCAAAAGAATTAACAATTAGGTGTCCCTGCCCATGGCAGGGGGGTTGGAACTTGATGATCTTTAAGGTCCCTTCCAACTCTAACCATTCTATGATTCTATATTCTATGAATTATATCATGCGCTCTCTTAACGACAATCAAGAAGTTGCAGTTAGGATTCTGCATAAAAGCTAAAGCAGCCAAATATCTCAGCAGTGCAGGGGAAGGAACAGGAGGAGGAAGGAGAAATTCTCTTATCCTCTCTGAGATGAAGAATCAAAGATGTAAAAATCAGTGTTATTTAAAATTCAGAAATTGGGATGTAATCAATTGTCACACAGCATCCTCCATATCTTTGAGGAAGACGCATTTAGGAGCAACTTCTGATTTGATATGATTTTGTCAAAGCACGGTTGATATAGTTAATTCAGTTGCCTGGGGCTATCAAATTACTTTCACTGAAGCTCTCTTGAAAAAAGACAGATAGTTACTGGGGGTTTTTTGGTTAGATGTCTAAACTACTGATGGCTCCAGAAGAAAAACTATGTAAACTTTAGTGTTATTCTGAGTATCTTTTTTCCTCAAGAGTTTCCTCATGGAAAAAGCTAGGAAGTTCTGAAGGTCCTTAAAATGAGTAAAGACACCTGTCATTTGGCAAGTACACCCTTAGCATGAATAAAGTGTCAACAGGTCAAATTCTACTCCTTTAGGATTTGCATACCGAGTTTTTCCAAACCTAGATCCAATCCATTACTTCTTTTTCAATGGAAATCTTGTCCTAAAGATTGCATGTCTCACTAGCTGCATATTCCTAATTAGTACATTAGACTTTAATATTGTGTCATTTTTTTGTATTTTTAATAATGTGTGTGTGTGTGTGTGTGTAATAAATTTGGTTTTGACTGTTACATTCCTTGATCTCTGCTCAGGCAAAATTCCCATCGATTTCAGAGTAGTTTTCCTGGCAAAAAACTGAACAAGTATGCAGTAAAGCCCTTGGAATCTTGCCCAGTGTTTTTCACCTGGCAGTGTCCCTTTGTGCATATTTCATAACCTGGCCTACTCTGTACTTGCAGGCATACAGCAGACTCATGTATGAAATATGAAAGTTTGAAATGTTTGTTTAAGCGTCTCTATTAAAACAAAGTAGTATTTTATAGTTGAAAACACTGATGTCTATAGTAATACATCGTAATTGGGGAAATTTGATATTATTTCTCTGTTTTTTCATCATGGATTCGTATATATGGATGAACAGGTTTCTTAAATGTTTATCTCTATGGTACAGTGAAGTTTTTGACCTGTAATGTTATTTTTCTTTATGCCATAAATTTAATATAAAAGGGATTCCTGATACTCATTGTATTTTCCCCTTAGAATAAAATTAAATTGACTGATTGATGCAAACTTGGACCAGTGATAGACCAGATAAATACTGCTTCTGCAGTCAGACTGAAGACCAGGAATTCTTTGTCACAACAGGAGAGAGACTGTAGTTACAATTTTACTATAGTTTTGCTTTTTCTACACTAATCTCAATTTAATTCTAATTTCTGAAATCACCCAGGGTGAGTCAGATCTGGTCAAGCCGAAATAAGCTCTTGAATCATTCCCAAATGATTGGAAAAATGAGTCAATTCAGAGAGTTAAGCAGTCATTATAGGCATAAAGCAACCACAGCACTTTATATGGTTCTGTGGGAGAGAAGGTTGAATATGACTGGATTTCAGGGCTCTTCTGTTAGAGCTGGTGAATGGCCAGAAGAGAGGTAGAAGAGCTGTGAATGGGGAGGAAAAGTGAACTGATCCTTACGTTGTATGAATACAAACAGAAGGGAGTAGGTGTGAGCTGTGGCTTTGACTTAACATTCTTTTGAGGGCATACTGGGATAATTAACAAAATGGATATAAGTAATGGCCTTAAAACTCTGAAGGCAGGTGATGAGGCTGTGACATGTCTTACACGGTGAGAACACAATTCCTTGCATCATTAACATTTTTGTTGCCAACTGTATCGGCCTGGGTGCACATAGAATCATAGAATCATAGAATGGTCAGAGTTGGAAGGGACCTTAATGATCATCAAGTTCCAACCCCCCTGCCATGGGCAGGGACACCTCTCCCTAGAGCAGGTTGCTCAAAGCCCCATCCAACCTGGCCTTAAACACTTCCAGGGATGGGGCATCAACAACTTCCCTGGACAGCCTGTTCCAGTGCCTCACCACCCTCACAGGAAAGAACTTCTTCCTAATATCTAATCTAAATCTCCCCTCTTCCAATTTAAAACCATTACCCCTCGTCCTGTCACTAGACTTCCTGACAAAGAGTCCCTCCCCAGCTCTCCTGGAGCTCCCTTCAGATCCTGGAAGGCTGCTATCAGGTCTCCCCGGAGCCTTCTCTTCTGCAGGCTGAACTGTCCCAGCTCTCTCAGCCTGTCCTCATAGGAGAGGTGATATCGCAATATATCACAATAGATAACTGTACTTTCTCAATAGTTCTGGGAAAATCTGTGCTACTGTCATGTACCAGAGGGAATAGTTACTATTTTTCACAAACTGCTGTTAGCTGTGGGAAAACTTCTCATGGAGAGACCTAGGAAACAAGAGAACTTGATATAACAGAATCTCACATTAAAATCATGTTTAAATATGTTTGGGGTTTTTTGATAGTAGGGCTTCCTGGCTGTTCATGATTATACGCAAAAAATGGTGCATGTGCTGAGTGAAGAATCAAGAATAATTATTAATACAGAGTTGAGTCTATGAGTATGGTTACAAAATTTGTTGAATATTCCTTACCTAAAGGCAGGACGTGAATGATAATTTCACTTTACAGTCAGGTATGTACTAAGACAAAATCATTTCCTTTTAGCTCTCTTCTCCTCATTTGTAGCCCATTGCTGCTACCTCATTACTACACTGTTCTTTGCTAGTGCAGTAAATCTGGAGACTTAATGGTGCACAAGCCCCTTTGAGGACAGCACTAACTTTTAAAATATTAATTTCTATGCGGATCAGGGATATCCCAGTCTGGCTGTAATCAGAGGAAGAAGGAAGGAGACAAATAATCACTGAACATGACTGTTTAGGGAGCAATTTCTGTCAAAAAAACAATCAGCAGCAAAGGGTGGATATGAGCTGGCCTTGCACCCCCAAGCACAAGTAAGAGTGATGTGGGCTTGTTTGATAGCCATAATAGTATAATTGCTTCTTTCTATTCCTTCATCCTCTAGCCAGCTGCTTCTCCTTCACTATGCTGAAATGTCTCTTGTTTCTCTCTGCCTGCTGCTGAGGAGCATAGGGCTAGTGAAAGGTGCCACACTGACAGCACGGGGATCTGCGCCTCTTCAGCGTGCAGGTGTAGCAGGAGCCCTGACAGTGCCCCTTGCTGTCCTGGTGAGACATAGCCCTGACCTGCAGGGCCAAATCACAGAGCAGAGGAATCCTTCAGGGCAGTTCAGTTCTTGGTTATTCTTTTGTTGTCAAAATGGTGCCAGCTCTGGTAGTGAATGCATGTTCTGGCACAGCAGTACAACTCTGCTTCCAGCCAGTGATCCAGGTAGAGATTGGTTCAGAGACAGAGTTATTCCGAATGGAATAGATCTTTGTGCTATGAAATCAGTTTGCAGCAAGTGTCCAGCCACTGGGAGTTGAACTAGCTACCAAATTTATCTCACCCAGGCTTAATGAACAGTCATCAAGTAGTAATGATCCTACCAATCTTGATTTAAATGTAAGCTATAGCAGAGGTTGGATTCCATGTCCCTAGAGTAATTTCTTGTGCCATCCAAACCTCATCAAAGTGTCTTGGTGAAAATGATTTAAGCTAACATGTTGTACTGTGTGTTGGCAAGCAGCTAAGGGAACCTGTGTGTCAATTACTGTGGCTCAGTGGTAACGTGTTAACTCGCAGTAACTTAATTGTGTGCCTCGGTCCTGTATTTTATTCAGACAGAGGCATAACTCTTGGTGCTTATTTTTTTTAAATATCAGGATAACAAGACTAGCAAAGGCATGACGATCAATGCCACTTTCAGTGGGTAAACTCTAGGTTTATTTTTTTTAAGAGAGATATTTAAACATTCATTATAATATTGAAGAAAAAAAATAATTATAAACTCATATCTGATCGTTTATGAAAAAGTAACGCAGAGGCCACAACCCACAGCAGCTCCAGAGCTGGATCAGCCAAACAATGTCACATAAAGCTCTCATTCTCTTTAATTTTTTATTTGGATCATGTCTGTATGTAGGTCACAATGACTTAGAAGAGAAGGCACTGGCCAGACAAAGCTAAACCTTTCAAAAAAATACTGTTGTTGTAGGAGAAGGATTCTTTTTCAAACAGAAGACTCAAAATTAGTACTGAAAGGATTTCACTGTTCACTGCTATTTCAGTTAGTTGTGATTCCAGTTACCAGCAACTGAGCAGAGAGGGGACTGCAGTGGTTGTGTTCTCAGCTTGCCTGTCTCCTGCTTACAAGCTTATCCAGTGCGCAGCAGCACGATGCTATGAAGCTGGCTCAAACCATTTCTCTTCCTGACATTTTGTGCTGTGATGACCCCCTAGCACAAACATCCTTTCTCAGGAGTAAGGAAGAGATGTGAAACCTCTCACTGCAGCTCCCCATACTGCTCTATGCTTCTGCTTTCCGTCATTCCCTAATTGCAGGGTCTGGACAGAAACCTCTCCTGCTGCTTCCACCCTTGTGAACATCACTCAGTGGCCAATAGCCACCCTAGTGATTTTGTGTTTCTCTGCAAGAATTATTTCTTTATGAAGGGACCCACATAGTCTACACATCTTTTCTGAGCAAACTACTTTTCAGCTTTGAGGAACCTGAAAAGGGGAGGGAAAGCAGATATTCTGACTAGCCCCCTGGTCAGCCTTTGTGCAAGCACAAGAATAGCAGCATATAACAATAATCTAATAAGCATTTCTTCTAGGAGAGGAAGCTGGAGGCAGTGATGCAGCTGTGAAGAGTTAGGGCACAGAAGGTCTAAATGCCTCCGGCCAAAGAGCTTTTAGTGACACTTGGGTTACGAATAGTAATGCTGTGTGGCAACAGTGCAGATAAACCCTACAAAATCAAGATATAAACTAGGCCTAAGAATAGAAATCACTTTGAGAAAAGCTGTCTAAAAAAGCAGATTGATGTTTTTGAAATCAACAGTGAAAACCAGTCAATTCCCCTTGGCTTTAAAATCCATATTACGCACCCAGATTTTGTATCACAGTCCATGCATGTGTGATTTTTTTCCATGCTGTCCCTGGAGATAGCAGTAACTTTGAGGCATTGTGCAGCAGTGGAGGTATATTTTTGTAGTGAATAATCTTTTCACAAAGATGGGGACTTTTGAGACAGGTATGTTCTCAGAGGATGATATTACTTTGCAGAAAAACATTTTTTTATTTTGAACTAAAGTGGTCTTTTTGATACTTATTTAAGATTTTTTTTTTAACTTTCTTCAATATTTTCAAAAGATTATGTTGATTTTATCATGTCACCAACTACTGTTCTAAAGCTATTACTTAATTACTACATTTTCTTGTAAGCTAGGAGTTTTGGTGAACTAACTTCGTCAAAGTTCATTTGCGTAGTAGCAAACAAAAATTGAAGGTGATTGTCACTCTTCTGAATTCTTGGAAAAGGATTTGACTTTATAAGTGCTTTAAAACATTTGAAAATTATTTTCCAGGTTTATGCCAAGTAAAACATTTGAGAGAGATGGAGCAAAGAAGTGGAGTTTGTTCCATGCTTATACTTTCCTGCTATGTTTCTATGTTCTATTTATGGACAAAGGATATTTTTCATTTGGTTCACTGGCCAAGGCAGAAAGGGTTCATTATATTGCCAGAGACTCATAATTTAGCTTGGAAGGGACCTCCAGAGGTCATCTAGTTTGACCCCCCCACCCAAAACAGGTCTAGTTAAAGGCATGATGCCTTGAAGTTTACATGATCCAGGCCGTCTCTGCTTGGGTCTTGACCAGTGCCAAGGATGGAGATTCCACAACCTCTCTGGGCTACCTGTTCCAATATTTAACCAGACTCATGGGTTAAAAAAAAAAACAAAACACAACACCCAAAAACATAATAGTTAATAGAATTTCTCATATTCCCAGTGTGTCTGTTCTTCCTCCTCATATCACCATGTCTATGAGAAGTGTTTGACTCCATCTGCTCTCTTTCTTCCAGTGAGGCAACTGTAGAATGCAATAAGGTCTCCCCTTTTCTACATTTCTCCAAGCTGAAGAGATCCAGTTCTTTCAGCTTCTTCTCATATGCTTTACTTAAGTATTAGCATTTCCACAAGTGGCAAGAAGAAAACGAGGCATAAAAATTTAGGCAAACCAGAGATTTGACCCTCTAAATATAGCTTTATTTACTCTTAATTATGAAGTGTCTTATTGCAAATTCCAGAATTACTTAGTGAGAGACTTGCTCCTGTTCTGTATTAGCTCTTTTTTTTTGTTCATGTTAGCCTTCATTCCTATCTTTGTTTCTCTGTTTCAGCATTTTTGTTTCTCCCCCATCCCGCCTGCCAAAATGAAAGCAATTAAATAGTTCATATTGGTATGTAAATCACCACAAGCTTGCATGACCCTAACGTTCTAAGGAGATGAATAGAACAGTATAAATGATATTTATTTCTCTTCAAAAAAGTGTCTTAGCTTGCCTGTTTTGCAGGCTCCAAAATGCAGTGGTTTCTAACCAGCATACCCTCAAAGACTATCCGATATTCACAACAGATCTCAACAATCATAAGACAAGGTGAGAACTAATTTTCAGATGTGCTAAGCAGTGGAGGATGCACAGGCATCACCCTTTGACCTTGAGAAAAGTACTTGCTCAATTCCTCTGGCCTTTGCAACATACTATTTGTAAAGGGTATTGGCAGCTTCAAGGGAAAAGTGTATTAAAACTGTAAAGAATTCGTAATTAATAGTCACGAAGGGCTGAAGAAATTTATATTTCAATCCTCAGAGACAGATTTTGCACTTCAAATCAATATCAGAATGTCCTCATCACACTTTACACGTTAGCAAGTTGAAAGGAATTTTTATGTAAAGCCTGATCTCGCCATCATCCTGTCTTTGCGTGCAGGAATCATTATCATGGCTTATTCTAAGTGAAGAATTCTGCACTCTATCAAAAAGCGAAACAGAAAAAAAATCCAAACAATAAAAGCAGAAGGCAGGCTACCTTGAACCAAGGCAACATAGCGTTGCAAGGCTGACCTTAGCAACCTGAAGCCAAACAGAGCCCTTTTGTGTTAACAGAGCAGAAACTCAAGCAGAGCTGATAGTGGCTTGGTTACCAAATCTCATCGAGTGCTTCTTGCAAAAAAGAGCTTTGAAGATGGGTAGAAAACGTGCTGTTAAACAAACACAGTAGAGCATTTACAATCAATGTATTTAATAGTTTGCCTATATCTCGAATATTGCAAATGCAATAAAAATTCCAACATCATGCAGGAAGAGCTTAAGTATTTTGGTTTCTTTAAATCTCCTGGGTTTTAGGACACAAGCTGCAACTAGCCTTATAAGCCACAGATTTTGGCACGGAAGTCCTGCTGTGGCATATTTGGTTTATTCAGCAGAATTAAAGCTGTATCACTAGATGGCAGCATGGCTTATGACACAGATATCTCTACCAGATTTTCAGAGCCTGCTCTGAAAGGCCATGCCTACTGTGGAAAAAGAGTCACAGAAATTCAGACTGGTTTTAGAACCACCTTAGCATGCTCACCAGGGGAGTCACAAGGATAATCCTGGGCACTAGAATCCTGCATTAATGGTGGATGCAATTGGTTTTTAAGCTTTGTGCCAATTTTGTCAAAGCATTTTCTCTCTGAGAAACCGGGATATTGGGAAGTTGGCACTGTATCCAGGCACTGAATTAAACATCTAAATTTTTAAGCATCCTGAGAGGGATAAGTGATCTATATATGTTACCAAACTGAGCCATTCAAAAATGCAACTTTAGGTTAAAAATTAAGTTTAAAAAAATAAACAATTATTGCTGTTTAGGGGTTTTGTTCCCAGCTGCTTCCCATCAATTAGGGGGGAAATAACTGTTGTTTGGTAGTTTGAAGTAAAGGAACTTCTAAATTGAAATTGGAAGATTTTGAAGTGTTTTTCAGGTTTTCCTTCTGATTCTGGAACAAAGCTTTAAGAGAAATACAGCTTATTGCAGGGTTAAGATAAAATCCCAGCTGTTAACAATGTATTTGCATTTTCTCAGTTTTACCTCAGTGCTTTTCGATTAATAACAGCAAATTTATTCCTGACCAACTCAAAAATAAATAGAACCATTGAAGAGGGACACTACAGGGTAGATGTAATAAAAACAGTTAATGGAATAAGCAGGTGCAAAGATCTGCTTATTTTGGAGATGGTGAAGAATTGCCATATGAGATGGATGTATTTTCTCTGCTACAAAAGTATATTTATTTCTCCTGTTAAATGTATTGAAGGAAATATAAACAATTCAGATTGTTATAAAATATGCAGTGAGATGCTACTGTGAATTAAAGCATAACTAAAGCCCAAAAGTGTACTTGCATGCAAAGATGACTGGCTTTTCTCGTATTTTAAGAAAAGAAATGCATCCTTCTCTGCTTCACACATTTTCAGACCCTTTCTGTTCTTGCACAATTAACCTGCATCAGTATTTTCAGTGTGCCAAATTGTAAACACTGCACTAATGTATGAAAAATTCACTCAAATACCAGTTTCTCATATCTGCCTATTAGATTCTTTAAGACATAATCCTTGTTTGCTTGGCTTACTGGAGTAGCAGACAGCTTATCACCATCACCAGGGAGCTGTCTGTTCTCCCTAACTCTTCCATTCAGGTGAGCTGCAGGAGAAGAGAAGAGAGGAAAAGCTATAGAGAGGGAAGAAAATGGGAGGGAACTAGTAAACATAATTTTAAAATATAAGAAATCAACTGCAAAACAGATGTGCCTTAAAAAAAAAAAAAAGAAAAAGTAGTATCTAAACGTAATGTTGCCCTTAACAGAGATTCAGAACCACAGCTGAAGGGATCCTTTGCAATAGCAGAATTAAACTTGCGGGTTTATGTACACAAATAAATCAGCAGGATTTACAAGTGCGGTAGATGGAGGTTAATACGCTCCAGGAAAATCGGCGGAAATACAGGGCAATGTGCTGGATATACCATTTTATCTAAAAGATGGAGGGGTATTTATTGTTTTAACAGACAGCAGTGCATCAGGATTTCTGGCTGTTAATCCCATCTCCTATGACCTGGGGCAAACTACATAATCTGTATTTAAAATTCAATACTATTGCTTTAATGATGGGAGGGCTGGGGAGCAGCAGTCTGGAAAGCAGGATGCATAATGAAGTACGCTGTGTTTATTCCATGCATGCTGAACTCTGAGTAACCCTTGCATTAGAAGGAGTTCCCCTGGCAGGCCAAGTGGGGAATTTGGCCTTGGCTCTGCAGCTTTGTGTGTTTGCTTCAGTAGCCATTGATTATCCAGATACAGGGGTGTTGATATTACAGAAGTGAAGACACATGAAAATGAGGAAGTTGTGAAATTGCAGTATCTTAAAAAAAAAGAAAGCCATTTTAGAAATAAGAAAAAGTTGTGTTGGCATTTTCAGAAGAAACAGTCTATTTCAGAATCAAAATATGTATTTCAGTTTATTGGAATGGCCTAGAGAGTTTTCTTTTGATATGTGAAACACATATCTGTATTTCTAAATGGGGAATTGTCTGATTGGAACCGGAGGTTAACCCCTTTCCCTTGCTAGCCTACGTTTTTCAACGTATGTATCATGGAGTAAACCCTGCAATATATTAAAGAATATGCTCTGAGTATCCCAAATTTGAGCAAAAAGGTGAAGGGAGCAGGAGTGCAATCAAGGTACAGTTATGAAATGGCACTTGTATATAATGCATTCATGGATTTGAAAACAAATATTTCAGCTGTTTTAAAAATGTGTTTCTTTTAAAGCAAAGAAAAAACAAACATTTATGTATTTTCCAGTACTAACTGTGATTTTCTAAAATTCCAGAAGCAGCATGGTATGTAAAAATATTATTCCAACAAAAATATATTTTTTTTATATGTAAGCTGTGTTTAAGCTTGCATGGTGAACAGAGATGATGTAATTCCATGCCTACATGGCAAATTAGAAATATTTTCTAAGGAGGCAGCTTTAGTTATACATTTGGTAAAACTAGGTTGGTCATGGATATGGGAGCAATTTTGAGAAGACATAGTGCTGGGTTTATCTCAGACCCTTACGTGTCTCTCTGGATTGCTATCAAAACAAAACCAACAAAAAAAAGACAGCAGCTTTTAATGTCTTTGTTCTTCCTTGAAACAGTACTTAAAACTAAGGAGTTTTTCTTTTAAACTGTATAAGGCAAAAGCAGACACAAATGGAAGAATCCTGCATCCCTGTGCTTCAAGATGTGGTCATTTCTTTTAAATGACTCCCTGGCAACGTGAAGAAGTTTTGTGTTAAATTAATATAACAAAAAGTTCTACAAAATCTTGAGTACCTTCAATTCCTGTTAGATTGTCAGTTAATACAAGAAAATACATTGTCTCACAAGACTAAATAGTAGTCTTTTGTTAAGTAAATAATATTTGTTGTTAAAAGTTCATAATTTCCTTCCTTATTATCCATAGGCTACACACCAGTAACCTATGTTTAATAAGCCAATAATGTGAGTAAAATTGAGAAAGGCAAATAGTTTGTTTATAATTTCCTTGTTTTAAAGAATCTTTGTTTTTCAATGTTCCTTATACAGTATCTCTGTAGATTTTTAAAACCTCTTTTCTGTATAGCAGATAGCACTTAAAAACTGATTTATTGTTTTATCCCATTATTTGTTTGGGAAGAACAGGGCAGCTCTTTGCAGAATTCCTACAGAAAAACACGTTAAAACGTGGTGTTACATCTTGTTCTTTATTGACTTCAGTAAACTCAGTTAAAGGCAAGCTCTGTGTAGCATTTCTCCAAGGAAGCCTGAATCAACATTAAAACATCAGTTGCTTGGTTTCTTAGGTGGAGCAAAGCATTCTGTGATTGTTGCAGTGGAGTGTATACTGCCTGCTAGCATGCAGTCATCGATTGCTGCAGAAGAGGTATGTGAGAAGTAGAAATAACTGCAAAATACACAAGTCAATTCAGTGCACGTGAAAACACAAGCTCTGGACTTGTTTCAGCATGTTGTCCAGGTGTCATGAGAGGCCTTCTGCTACCAGAGTCCATGCAGAACTCCAATTTATGCTGTAGAAGCAGGATAAGTTCCTAAAACGCTTGAGTCCTGGCTTTCTCTCATGTTCATCCTTGTGCCTTCTAAGCCTAACTTGGATAAATTACTGTACAAATTTTGTAGGTAACTGTAGCTGTAGAGAGCAGGCTTCTGGAGTATGGTACCTTCCAAATACATTTGTGGCTAAGAAAGAATTTTGTTATTTTTTCTGGGTGCTAGTGCATGGTGGTAGTGACCTATTGTATTCAGTTACCCTCCCTGCTATCAGTTCCCACTAATTGTAGAAGCAGGTACAGTGCACATTGGGCTTGTATTGATATGTGTCTTTCTTCCCTTTTTTTGGTAATGACTGAAGATTGATTGGAAGACCACAGCCATGTGACACAAGTCCCCAAGTTAGCCTAGATTACCTTGAAGATAAACTCCCATTTGGAGCTGTGTTGTTCTGATGTGTCAGCAAGTACAATCATACAGATACTATCAAGTAATAAGATCTTTACAACACATCACATGAACTAAGGAGATAAAGGGGAGATGACTGCTGGGTTTTGGTCAGAAAAGTCCAAAAGAGTAGTTGGAATGATTTCTATCTTTAGGGTTGTCAGTTACTAACTTTATTAGAACTGTAGTTACTCTCTGTTAGGGACTTCTAGTAGAAATATATGGAAAAAATAAATATATAGAGGTAGTGTCTTTAACTCAGTTTGCTTTTACCAGAAGACTGTGCAGATTAGGTTGAATTATTTCATTTATTTAGCAACTTTTAAAAAATTGGCTGTGTTAGACTAAAACCATTTGGGTTCAAAATGTTCCATAGTGGCTCTTAATCCAAAAATGATGTTTCAAACAAATCTCAGCAGTTGTGTGTAAGCCTAATTGATAGTAGCATTTTACTGCGCATTTTCAGATTACATGAGTCAGAACTGGCATAACAAAAATCTTCAAGTCTTCTGTTGTAGTCATTACTAAAACTTGAACATCAAGATACCTTCCTGTTTCTGCTACCAGTTCCAATTACTATTGAATTGGATGCAATTGGTGACATTTAATATATCTCATTGAAGGGAAGAATACTGAAGCGAGAAAGGAATACTTAGGTATTGTTGGTATCAATGCTACTGTAAAACCAAAACCTTTTAGTATGTCTGTTAATGATCTCAGTTTAAAAGGTGGGGAGTGTACCAATGAAACTTGCTGAGCTGGAAAATGTTATAGGTCCCAGTCGCCTCTGTTCCAAAAAAATTATCTGAAATTGGAGTAAGTGAAGAGGAATACGTGGATGGTAAGAGGAAGGAAAAATCTGCCATTTCAGAATTGTCTCTTGGAGTCTGGCATGGCTTAGGCCCATTTATTTACCCTGGAAAAAAAAATATAAAAAAAATAGAGGATGTTACTGCTCAGTAAAGGGCTTTGGGGTAAACTCAGAGAAAGAAGTTCTGCTTAAGAGAAGGGGCAATGCTGGCACAGGTACAAACAGGTTTAGAATAGCCATGTTTTAATTTAAATTAGAAATTAAAAGAAGATTTTTACCTACTACACTGCCTGCTACAGTGAAAAGGACAAGAAATTGCATAGAGTATGAATGATTCTAAAAGAGACTGAAGTGGTAACAGAGTTGTCCCTCCCACTTCTTCGTTTTGGTCCTTCTAAGCCCAGGGATGCTGATTTGATTTTCTTGGGTGTTGGACTCTGAAGAGACAACAGGAAATAATGAGTTGAGAGAATCTGTGCTGAGCCTTGTGCAGAAAACCTGAACTGGGCACACATCACTAGATCAATTAGAATGAATGTACTTCTTTTCCTCTCTAGAGCCCTGTTTACAATTGTCAGTTTGGACTTCTTTATTCTTTTAATATAGATCATAAAGTATAACTCAGACTGATTACAGTGAGCATTTTTCAGTGGAATAGCCACCTTGTGCTGATATTTTACCAGCTGCTTGTTCCCTTCTCCATGCCAATACATCCATTTGTGTGGTCATGTGAAGAACTGGATTGGAGCACTGATTCAGCTGAAAAATACCTTCTGATTTTTTCTTTGGTATTTTTAATTCAAATCAGGCCCTCTCTCCGGTTGCTACACCACTGCACAGAACAGGAGGTGGCTGTAGAACAGCTGGGAATCACTTGAGCAGTTTAAGGCCATATCCTCAGGCTGTCTTAATCACCCTGTGGTCACCTCTAGGCCAGTAAAAGGACTAGGTGTTGTTGATGATGGTGCCATTCATCTTTCCCTCTCTCTCCTGTACCTCCCGTTGTACTGGAAGGCCTGACCATGCAGTTGAGGTGGTTCTGAGAACTAGAAGCTGATGAAACCACCTGAAAACTAAGAAATTATTATTATGATGATTTATTTTCCTTAGGTTTATTTTTCTGTCTTTTTAGTTGTCCAAACCAGACCTCAGCTGTCCCATGGAGGCAGCACTTGGAGATCAGGTACACCAGTCAGGGGCAGCAGGACCAAGTATTGCTCACAGAAGCTCTTGCTCTCAGGGAACTACCTTTTTGGAGATCCAAACAGATTAAAGGTTTTCCTGACAGAGTGTTCTGGCAGGAAATAATCAAATTTCCTGTTGAGGAGTCCCAAAAATACTGGATTTTTGAAAGATCTGTGTATTTGCAGATCCCCTGCAAATGTTTCTGTCTCTGAGCTTCTGGTAGGATTCTTTCTTTCTTGTTTTTGCTAGGCACATCCTACCCATCAGAATGCCACATCTTGGGTGAGAAGAGAGCCTGTACTGTCGCGTATAAAAGCCATGTAGAGCTGGCTGGTGCATTTTTGTTCAAATATTTGATTCTGTACAAGGTTTAACTTTTCAATAATTCAGCCACATCTTGTTGGCAATTACTTGTCTACTGCTTATGGGTTTAGAAGAGTAGCACCTAGTACTGTACTAAATGGATACTTAATAAGGCAACATTATAATAGGACTCCCATGGAATTACACATTACATTAACACCAAATGAGTTCATTCTGAATTCATTATGAATGATTACTCTGAATACCAAAGGAATTAATAATCATTAGCCATTTACTTTGGAGGCCCTGAAAAATTGCCAGATACAGCTGTTTTAAGAATTTACAAGCTTTCCTGATCAAGTTCCATTCTGAAATAATCATTAAGTGTAACTTTCTGTTCACTGGAGAGTTCCTGCTTTTATTTTGAATCTGTGCTCCTGGTTCAATTGCATTCCAGTTCTAAAAGCACTTCAAAGATCGTCACTCAGCCTGGTTCATTCACTAATGGAATTACTTTCCTTATCTCCATTTTGTGTTTGAGTGTATCTCAGTTGGCTTTACACAACCCATCTGAAAGGTTAATCAACTTTAAAGCACACTGGGAGACGTTCAAGGGCAGGGTGACTCTGACATGACAAAAAGAATGCAAAAGCGTTATATTTATGACTTTGTGGCAAGTAAATTCTGAAAGTAAAGATATCCAAGGCCTTTGATTTGGCTCCTGAGGGTTCCCTCTGTTCCTACCAGCATTTGAAGACTCAGCTATTTTGTGTATCAGACTCAGGAGACAGAGAGAATTAACTGGTCGCTTTAGATGAACTTTTCCTTTGGGTATAAGCTTCCACAAGAGTTTTACTTCTTTGACAGCTTATTCATGCTAACTGTCTACAACAGCCACACGGTTGCAACTTGCACGATCCTGATAAATCCAAATACAGTGTTGAGCTTTTCTGCATAACTTCTCATTGGGAGTAGTAGTTTGATTCCTGCCCATAGTCCTAATGACATACATTCAAATATGAGATTAACTACATGTTGATGTTAGATCAGTGACTCAAAGTTGGATAAACATAACAGTGAATGGGTGTTTTGGGATTATTTTGGGTTTTTTTTCCCACTCAGTGAGATAAATTCAGTGCAAAAAGCCTGCACACCTTAGACCTTGTGGAATAAGGTTCTACCGTTTCCTTGTGTTCTGTCTGCAAACAGCACTGCTCCCTTGAAGCACGCACAGCCTTACTTGTGTTTCTCTGTGACAGCTGAATCCACTCCCTGGGTTTCACAAGTGCCAGCAAATATAATTTGCACATAAAGTTATATTTGTTAAATTGTGCTGAAATGTTAGTTCAACTGTAGACGATTCCCATGGAATTCAGGAGAGGCAGCATTTGGCCTCTGATCTATAATATTTAATTAAATCTTTATGAAGCAGTTCTGTGTCTTGTTGATTGGCAAGGTAGCAATACAAAGGTATTTGTGTTTAAACAAAGGCTTACACTGTGTGATATGTCAGTGATGCCATAAACCATCTTCATTTAAAACTGTGTCCCAAAATGAAACATATGAAGATAATTGCTTGTAAAAACACTGATACATGTTTATATATTATATAAATTACACATGTAACATGACTCTTATCGAGCTGGTTATAACCAGCTCAGGGGAGAGAATTTATTTATTTATTTTAAAAATTAGTGAATGAGGGTGTTGGCAATTCACTTTGGAGACTCAGCTGTGGCATGGGGCTGGCTGCAGGCTCTACCTGAAGTCAGGGGTTTACATTGGTGAGGTGGGGGCTCAGTGCTGCCCGACACAGGGGCCCTGACAGTCAGCCACCAGATGGCAGACAGAGTCCCCTATAGAATAATGATGTTTTCTTTGACCTACATAAAAAAACAGCTGCATCTTTCTCCACTGAAAAATTATGGATAGTGCCAAGAACACCGAAGACAATGACTACTTCCTGAAAGCTGTTTTCAGCTTTTACACCTGAAGCCTTTTATTCTTTTGCTTTTCTCTGTTACAATTCTCACCCTGTCCCAGGGAAATATCTTTTATTTTTCCACTGGTCTCAGTTATAGTTGCTAATTCAGTTGGATTTGAACTGAGTTCTGTTAAGAGAAATATGACATAACCAAGGTTGCTTGCAGCAGTGTGCAGGCTCTACATTGTAATAGTTGAAATGTTTTTAAAACATGTCTATATATAGACATAGATAATTTTGGTTTAATTCATTCTTTTTTTTTCTTTTACTGGATAATTCTGAAGTTCTCTGCAACATTTAGTTCAATGACCAGTCCACCAAGGATGAAGCACTGCTGTAGAGGTATGCAAAAGCAACATCACATGCTCACAGCTGTGAAGAGGCAAGAAAATCACAAATATTGCAAATGCAAAGTGTAAGGTCATTGAATTGATACTGGTTTGGGCTGAAACTGAATGATGGGGACTCAGGTGACTAACCTTAGCATTTGTGCAAGTGACCGTAACTTCAGTAAAGTCAGAGAGCCTCCATTCCTTTATTCTTGGCATAAACATTGTCCAGACTCAGTATTTGGAATTATTCATTCTCCAGTACACTATTGAATTTCATTACATTTTATAACAAAAAAAGGCAGGAATGAAAACAAGGATTTATTCCAAAATAAGTGAGCAGCAATATGGGTGCAAATTCACACCATGCATTTAAAACTCCTCTGGACAGACAGGTACAGATTACAGCACATTTGCTCAAAACTAATTCTAGACTGATTCCAACCCTGAGCAGCCAGGCAGAGCAAGCCCTTTTCTTAACATTTACCTTTATTGTTTGGATGGATGTTTGTAACCCGCTCTAGAACTCTCATGTACAGCATAGCGTGCAGCTCCTTGGAGGTGAATAAACTCATACTTGAGTGTGTGGCAAGAGCGACCCACCCAGTCAAATCGTTATTCATTGTTAATTTACTGCACTACATGCTGGCCCTGTGCCCACCACATTCCCACTGCAGGCAAGCTCTAAGTGTTGTATAGTTGTGTAAATGTCAGCGTTTTCATATCTGATCACAAGGAAGTTATCGATATAATTAGATCTTTATATTGAGAGAGAGAACATAAAAGCTCGAGTATGGTTCATATAATCTGATTATCTTTTTCCTGTTTCATAGATCTGTGGTATTTTTCTTATCCAGTTTGATCTGTCTTCCAAGGTCTATGTGGTGTTACTACACTAGTGGTATTGCCCCCCCCCCGTACGTTTTATGTAAACGGAAGAGTTTATGGCTTGAGTTCATTTACCTTCTTCACAGGGTTGTACCTGCCTCTCTGGAGCACCGAGAGCCTTCAGTGCTCAGCTAACCCGAGGACAGTCTCACTGGCCACCCACTCCTCAAAAGCACAGTTGGGGCTGGACACTGGTTATATTTCAGGATATACAGAACCTTACCTAGGGATTTGCTCAGCCAGTTGTGCTAAGCAGCTGTGAAGATTCTCACAAATTATCAGTGGAACAAGAGTAAAACTCCCTAGGTGACTGGAAGTCAATGGTTCCTCAGAGCTCTTGTTTGCTTCTAAGGACTTGTTTATTATAAGAATGTTTAATGTCCTGTCCTGTGGACACTGGGTTAATGCCTGGACTTTCTTAATTGCTGTATCATCCATTCACTATATCATAAACTCTGAGAGGTCACTTTTTCTCAGTGTTTCAGCTTTCTCACATATGAAATAGGCTTGATGGTACTTTTGTCTAAATGGTATTTTCAAATCCATGTATGACTGAAATTACTAGGGCTTTTGCCTCTATTAACGGTATAGAGTTTACACTGTTGTAGCTTAACTGGTGTCTCGTTAGCTTTACAATACCATAGCAATGAGAACAGAGCCTTCTACGTATGTGCAACCACTTCATTGTTTTCCATGCTAATGCTGTTTTTCTTTATATAGGTAGGTTCTAAACATCTGGGACCAGCTGATAAATGAAGTTTCCTTTTCAGTTGTCTGCTTCTGTACAATTGATCATTGAGTTCAGCAATCTTGGGGTTAAGCCGAAGGCATTTCAATTGAAAAACTAAGTGTTGAATATGGTTGCAGGGAGTCAGAATCATTTTACAGACACTTGTAAATCAAAAGTGCAAAGGAAACACTGGTGGTGAAACAAGTTTCTTTGTTCCTTCCCTGAATCTTACATATTTGAAATTGATACAGAAACCCTCAGTTCTGTGCATTTCTCCGACAGTCCTGTGTTTTGAATGCTAATCACAGGAATCGGAGAATGTTCACAGAGGGAAGGTGTATGGCTCTCTTCTGTTTCAAGTATGGAGACATCCTTTTAGTTGCATGCAGACAGCAGATGGTATGGCTTTTGTGGCATCATGAACTCCAGCACAATACAGTCAGACACTGCACAGCGTGGTATAATTTAAAACTGAGTAAATACAGGGAGAGCGAAGGGTTAGGGATGGGAAGGCAGTAATTCCAAGGACATTTGTTCAATTTTTATTTTACAAATTGACTGTGATTTTGTTATGCTTCACTCTTTCCTTTCTGCATCTGTTCTAGAAAACTGCTTTCCTGCCAGCATCCTGAATAAGTAGTTTTAAAGATTGTTGTCAACTTTAAAAACCACATCTCCATTTGAAAGTTTTGTGTCTTTTTCCATAAGAAGATGTAAGATTTTGAAGTTACTTTCTCTCAGACTTCAGAAGAGGAAGTAGATAAAAAAATAAAAACCAGACCAGAAATAATGTAAACTCCCAACTAATAAACATGAAGTAGCAAAACAAGAGTCATAAAACTGACTTGGAATTTTCTGAAGCTCTTTCTGGTCAGAAAATTATTTTCCATTAGAAATCCCCTTCTCTCCCGATTCAGACTTTTCACCCATTAGTCAGTGTGTTATTCTGGAATCCCTCTCATTTTTCCCCTGTATGAGAAAGTTCTCAAAGTGCCAAACTTTTCCTAGGAGAGGAAATGTTTTCTTATTCAAACCTTGTATCCCCTGCATATTCTGTATTTGGTTTAAAGGCTGTGTACTGAATGGACAGCAGAGACTGCATGAGAGAAATTAGCTTAGTAAGTAAAATAAAGAATTAATACACATTAGAGATGATTTTTTTATTTATTATTGAGTTGCAGCATACCCTGGCAAGTAATATACCATTAAGTATGTATGTATATATAGCAAATACGTTTAATGAAATCTTATCCCCCTCCCAACAGGTACTAATTTAAGAAGTTGTTATGCACACTGGTATGCTGTGACAGAACAGTTGGGTTTGGGCTGTCTTACTTGTCTGGTGTGACATAATCTACATCCAGTCCCAAATCTGTGAGGCTGTGTCAAAACACAGCCAATAGTGATCACAGGAGAGAAGACCCACAAGAGGCAGGACTGGCGAGGAGGCACCATTCTGCCTCAGCTCAGTAGAACGGGCTACAAACTACACAAGACTCTTCAACACGCAGTATTTAGAGCCCAGGCTGAGGGAGTGGACCACTGACTGTGTGAACTCAAAGACAATGTTATTGGTAATAAAACTGTTAGATGTAGCAATGCTTCTAATTTTTATAGTTGTATAGTAATGATATACCGTGATTTATTTTACTGAAGTTTCATCCCATTACTGAAGTTTGTCTTATTCTCTGACAAGGTGGAATATAGGCAAGCCTATTATTTAGAAATACAAAAATGGTTACATAGAATGCATTAATTTGAAATTATGTCAAGGAGAGTAGTGGTGAAGTTTAGTGGACCTTTGTTTTCCATGTATTTAATCACCCAGGCTATGGTCCTGTTCTTTTTCTGATCAGTTTATTAACTCTAAATAGACATGTTCTTACATTAGCATGTGGGATTGAATTAATTGCATTTAAGAAATAGAGCCCACTTTGCATACAGCAAAACTTGTTGAACACTGTCATATATTTCTCCAGACTTTTGTAGAATTGAGGCAAAAATAGATATTCTGTTCCTTCCCAGATTTATTGCTTTAATGAAATAAAATTCCAATCTATGATGCCATTTTCACATAAATCCTAGGAATGGTTTTGTTCAGATTAAAAATTGTTGGTCTGTATCCTCAGCCAGTGGAGCAATGCCAATGCACAGCAGCTGGGAATTTCCTACCCTGCTATCTGTGTGTGGCAGTGGATTCATTAGGCATAGGACATCTCCTGTATGCATCCTAAATTACCTAGCAGACTCCCTGACTTTTGTCATACGGTTATCTTGCATAAATCAGAGCTCTGCTTTTCCAAAATAA
This sequence comes from Thinocorus orbignyianus, assembly GCA_013400375.1. Taxonomy (NCBI): domain Eukaryota; kingdom Metazoa; phylum Chordata; class Aves; order Ciconiiformes; family Thinocoridae; genus Thinocorus; species Thinocorus orbignyianus. The sequence continues at coordinate 1,000,885 of VXBW01000794.1, read as the reverse complement.
GTGTATTTCTTGTACTTTGTGCAAACACTTGCTAAACAATACAAAGCACTATTCGTCTCTTGATATTAAATAAGGTACCACAGAATAACCTAATGTACTTTACATTCACGTACTGTAAAATATTTCATAATTCTTTTTTCTGTGTGGAGATAAGGTAAGACATGTACAGGTGCAGTAATTTATCCAGAATTTTGTCATTGCCCACACCCTACCAGAATTACTTAGGAATCTATGCAGTTTGTTTCTTATTTTCATATTTTAACTAATACAGGCTATGCTTCCAAAGAGAGTAAGGCTGTGATCTCAGGACATTGCTTTGAAACCATTTGCTCCATTTCATTCTAACATATTTTACCATTATTCCATCCTGAATGCAAAATCAGTGGCATCTTGAAATCAAAAATATTTGACTTTGTTTAAATATGCGCTAAAATGAAAACTGAACTTCTGTCCTTGATTTCTGCTGATCTCCACATTATTGTCAAGGTTGTACAATTAAATTATAACATTGATCTTCATCAGGTCAATGGCATTCAGGGTGATGACTCACATAGATCATAAAAGTATATTTCTAAGGGGTGTGGGTATAGGTGGGCTGAGCTGCTTGCTCTGGGTTATAAAAACGAGGGCCTCGAGCCATCTCCACTTATCCATTCTTCGTTCCAGCTGCTGTTCCGCACTACCAGCCACATCACCAGGGCAACATGGCATTCACAGGCAAATACGAATTCGAAGGCGATGAGAACTATGATGCATTTGTCACAAAGATTGGTAAGTATGTCTTGAGCTGTTAGTTTTAAAGGTTATAAATTAGTTAAAGAATTTAAAAAAAAAAAGAGATTCGTAATGAAACATGCTGAGATCAGCGGGGGCTAAGACTGATAGGAGTGCTCTGCACTTCAACAAGGAGATTCAGTTTTCGTTCTTGTAAGAAGCACTGTCAGCTGCAGCAAATAGTCCTGTTTACAGGAGGAGTATTTCTTTTTCAGTGGCAGCAGAATGAAGAGCCAAGATGTTTACAGTATGATGATTGTAAAGGTCACTTTTTCTGTCCTTAATATTCATTGTCGGGAGTATAAATTTAGTGTGAAAATGCTTGTCAAAATCTTACACAGGAAGAGTTTTCTGTGAATGCTTTCAGAAGACTCTGCAAACCTGTTTCAGAGATGACCCCATAAAAACTCCTAGGGACACTATGATCTGTGTACTGAAGTTCAGTGCTTATCTTCATGTATTTAAAAGGCAATAGCAAGAGTAAATTGGTATGTGCAGCTATATAGCGAAGACACAAGTTCATACACATTGAAGTCCAGACATCTGCATATGTTAGATTAAGTAGAAGGGAATATTTGGATATACTTTATAGCTATACATTTATTCTGTGTATCGTTTCTCAGGGAAAAGAATGCAAGGCCAAAACTTACTATTTTAGCAAATGCATTGATGTACCTATATCTTCCTTTATACTAGTAATTTAAACTCAGATCTTTGATACTGCTATAAAAAAAAAAAAGAAAAATCCCACAACAAATCAGATGCTCAGACAGCAATGTCTGAGAACAAGCATACCATTAGCCTGCTTCAATTCAAATACAGCTGGTAGGCTATTAGATTTGATAAACTGTATGTTTCTATTGATTAAGGTCTCCCCAGTGACAAGATTGAAATGGGAAGGAATTGCAAAATAGTCACTGAGGTGGTGCAGAATGGAAATGACTTCACCTGGACGCAGCATTTCCCAGGAGGCCGCAGCACTACCAACACATTTACAATTGGGAAGGAAGCAGACATGGAGACAATGGGTGGTAGAAAGTTCAAGGTAAATTAATTTCGTTCTTAAGTTCTACATTGCCTCAGTTGTTTTTTAATTTATGGTGAAAATCGAATCTGTCTCAAGGACATCTTCGTTAAGCTGTTTTTACATCTGTCATATCTTAGAAACATGATTTATCCCCCATTTCTCGATGCTTCTAGCAAAATATCTGATTTTAAAGAGAGCTAGAGCTTCAGAACTGTGTGTACTAATAAACAACAAGGGTAGAGTGTCAGGCATCTACTGCTGGCACAGCTCAAGCAAACATAATGCTCATTAAAACCCTAAAGAGCTGGTTGGCAGCTGTGTCATTGTCCAGCACTGCACAGCAACTGCAGCATGCTGTGATGGGAGGGCTGTGCTCCCCAGCTCTGCCCGTGCCTGTCAGCGGTGCTCACCTTTGAAGTCACCTATGGGTGAAGGGGAAAAAAAAAAGTCTCCTCCTCTCTATTGGAAGTACAGAGCAACTTGCAATTTATGCAACTTCTAACAAGATGGAAAATTACACAATCTTGATCTGCCTCCTGTCATGGGCAAAATCAGGATACAAAACCTGCTGTAAAATGGTTGCTTTATTTTATTAATTTCTCATCCATGTAAAGGGATAAAACAGTCTGTGGCAGCTAAACTGCATTTTGAGGTGCACAGACCCCTACAATAGATTACTGGATAAATGCTTTATACATATTGAAGGAACAGGGAAACCAATAATTACATCACAGGTTGCTGTAACAAAGAACGAACAGCAATAGCACTGCATGATTTCAGCATGCTGTTTCAGTCATACCTTTTGAGTGAGAGGAAGAAGCCGTATCTTTGGTTTTGAGAAATCTTTGTAAAACCTTGCAGACAGAATAAGACACAATTCTACTTGGCCAATTTATTGCAAACCTAGCAATTTTGAAATATTACAAATTCTGTTCTCTTCTTTTTGGCCCTAGGTACTTCAGCAGTTCAAAGCCTACTAAGTAGCTAAAAATGGAGGCAGAGTAAATAACTCTCAGCAGAGAAACTGCTGCCTTCTAGTACAGAGTCACTAAATAATACATAAACTAGTAAGACAGTTTCCTTGTGTCTGGTAAAAAATGACCATTCATCTCTTCATTTTGCAAATTACTTTTTTCTCCTCTAAATATAACTGGCTCGCAGGCAAGACTAGCTAGTTATAGAGACAAGACTGATTTTGTGATGGAACTACACAGCTAGTTTTGGTGGTCAGCTGGGCTGCTGTAGTATTTGTGATCTTCACAGCAGCACACAAGCAACTCCTATAGCAACTGGCGCATAGTATAGTATGGAGGTGTGACTGCAGACCGTGTAGTCACGTTCACCTGTACTTCAATGAGCGAGAATTCTAGTGTAGTTAAGTATGAAGCTCAGGATCTGGTGGGGTAAAGATTCACAGCACTTGTCCACAGTGACTTTTAGGTTATTAGCATCTGAGAATGCGACTTCAAAATTAACTCATTCCTTCATCCCTTTTGCTTCACTGTCAAAATGAGAACCACAAAAGCCATTGAGGACCAAATGGGAAGCAGAGTCTGTGGCCAGGTCATTTTTAGAGCTATGAATTAATATTTGCGTAGATATGGAACTTTTTTTTTATTTAAATTGTGAACATTTAAGAACTAAAGCACAAGGATTTTAGTCTTGTTCTTGAAGCTGTATGTATTTATCAGCCTTCCAGTATCTGAAGGGAGCTTACAGGAGAGCTGGGGAGGGACTCTTCGTCAGGAAGTCTCGTGACAGGACGAGGGATAATGGTTTGAAATTGGAAGAGGGGAGATTTAGATTAGATATTAGGAAGAAGTTCTTTACTGTGAGGGAGGTGAGGCACTGGAACAGGTTGCCCAGGGAAGTTGTTGATGCCCCATCCCTGGAAGTGTTTAAGGCCAGGCTGGATGGGGCTCGGAGCAACCTGCTCTAGGGAGAGGTGTCCCTGCCCATGGCCGGGGGGTTGGAACTTGATGGTCTTTAAGGTCCCTTCCAACTCTAACCATTCTATGATTCTATGATTGTTTTAGTCTCATTCATGAAACAAATAACTTCTACTTTTTTAAAAGTAAAAACTCTAAGCATCAGGTATACAGATGTTTACACTGTATCTGATGATATAAAAGCCAGTAACCCCAGGGAACACTAAACCTTTCTCTGTTACAGGCAACTGTTAAAATGGAAGATGGGAAAATAGTAGCTGAGTTCCCCAACTATCGTCATACTGCAGAGATTTCTGGAGGAAAGCTACTGGAGGTGAGTTCTCAAATATAGACCTACCATGTCTTCTGACTGTATTCACTGTGCCTATGCCTCAAGAATAGAAAATAATATATAAAACTTTTCACCTACTAACCATGTGTTTCTACAGTCATTAGCTTTGTTTCATTCTTAGAAAAATACCTAGCTGCAACTTCTCATAGAATTTCTGTAAAAACCTATTGCCTTAGTCTTACCAAAGGAAATAAAACACAAAAGAGGTTGCATTTCAAGTAGTGTCCTGTTTTATCAACAAAACACCAATGCAGTTTTGAGAAATTACTGAAACTGCAATACTTAATCGTAAAATCTGTAAAACAGATAGAATTGTCAAACGTCATGATCCCCAATTCTCAAAAGTTTTCCTGAACTGAATTGTGTCTGTGCCAGTTACACATCTGAGTATGTCTTCAGCAGAGACCAACCAGAAGTAACTCAATGATCTTTAGGTCCCTTCCAACTTTAACCATTTCATGATTCTATGACAGTCACTCTCCCTGAAAGTACTAGTGTCAATCATTTATTGCTTTTTGAGGAGCAATTCTTTCACTTGTCTAAAACCTTTTTTAACTTGGAGTTGGTGAAGCCACATAGCATATGTTTAAATTATGCCTAAACCCCAGTTTAGAGGTTGTGCACAGTGTATTTTGGACTTCACAAGGACATCCAGCTTATTTACTAGCCATGTCTTCTACCAAAAAGGGTAAACGTTGCTTCAGTAAAGAAGAGGTTCCATGAGCCAGTGAGGAAGTCTTTCCTTGTGTGACCGTGAAGCTCTAATTATACTGTTCAACCAAATTTCTGGTTTTTTCTTTATTCCAGATTTCTACTTCTTCTGGTGTAGTCTACAAAAGGACCAGCAAAAAGATTGCTTAATGCAGTAAAGCCAGCCTTTCCTGGTACACTGAAAAACAAACAATACAAATAAATAAAACAGAATGCTGATTGTCTTTTCCTGTCTTTCTTTGTGTAGCAAACATGAAGAATTGTTCTTCAAAGTAATGTTATCCTCAATATTAATGCCTATCCCATTACTAAAGATCTGACAAATAGTCAGAAAATCAGAAGATGCAACAATGCACTTAATGATGCTTTCCAGTCTAAGTATTTCCAGCTGTAGAATATACTTGGCATATTCATATGTTGTCTACCATCTACTTAACAGAAACTCTATTCAGCTTCTGCCTAGAGAATAGGACAACACTGCCCAAAACATACATAAAAAATGAAAGTCCAGCCCTTTTTCTGGTTGTACAGCAGAAATTTAGGAGCTTGAAGACAAGAGATAGTTTAACACTCAGGAAAAGATATGTTTTTCTCATTCTCATCAGTATCTGCTCTTGACCCAAATTCTTAGAAGACATTTAAGGTTTTACAGACAAACTGCAGGAGGAAAACGTGGAGGAGTCTTATTTTCTCAATGCAGTCCTGTTATTTACACAGGGCACACATGAGAATCTGTTTTCTTGAACACCGTAACAGTTAAATCTAACGGGTTTTGGATTCACTGCTCCAAATCACTGCTAGCCAATACACAGTCTGCTAACTTTTCCCCTTTCAGTCTCCTTTTTCCAGCTGTTTTGCTTTCTGGATCCAATTAGCTGCTTGCCCTCACAATCAGTAACTAGCCAGTCATGTGTCTTGCATACACGAAAGCCCATTTTCTGATGGGCCTGTGTACATGACTGACAATCCAAATCATTTCAGGGATCTTGCATTTAAAAAAGGCTTTTAATGCCTCCTTACATTTTTCCTCAGTACAGATTACTGAGTTTTTCAGGTGCAACAAGGCTTCATCCAGACTCCATCAGTGCACCCAAAACAGGCTGTACATGTCCTAGTTTCAGCTGGGAAAGGTTAATTTTTCTTTCCATTGATTGCTGCGAAAGGAACGTCAGTAATATCTGTTGGTTTTAGTTATTGCTAAGTGATGTTTACACTAGTCAAGGACTTTTTTTCAGCTTCCCGTAGCATAGCAGAATGATGGAATGGCCAATAAAATAAAATATTCCATAGCATAGACATCATGCTTAGTATATGAAGGTGGGTTAGCCAGGGTGGGTGGGAATCCACAATCACTGCTTGGGACAGCACCAATTCACCAAACACTGAGAGGGACACCTATACTATTGTTATTTTTCTTTTCTGATATTGTTTCTATTAAACTGTCTTTATCTCACCCAAAAGGAGTTTTTTTCCTCCCCTATTCACCCTTTTTTTTTTTTCTTCCCCCAACCCTTCCACAAGGCATTGGGGAGAGGGGAGGTGAGTGAGCAGCTGCATGGGTCTAAGTTGCTGGCTGGGGTCAAACCACGTAAGTCTTATGACCAGGTGTTACTCAGTACATTACTTATTCTGTTTCTAAGGCAAAGCATAACACTGAATTCTAATCAAACACAAGTCAAATCTGAAACCTGTTCAATTCTGAGACATTATTTTGGTATTTGCAACAAACAGATCCGCTGATTTAATAGAATTTTGTTGAAATTCAGCCGGTTCAGTTATATGAGGTCCTATTAAGAAGTAATAGTGGATCTCTTCAGGCTTATTCTCATTTGAGTTCAAGACAGCTAGTCACATCATTTGCAGAGGAATGTACATCTTAGAACATCTGGATTTAGAATGTCCCCAGCATACTCAACACAACCAACTACACAAAATGACCTGTTGTGTTAGGCTCAGGTAAACACTGGGCAAGTGTTATATGAAGCTAAAGCTCATACTAGAATTAAGGGATGGTGATGTTTTGTCTGAACCATTCACATCCACGAGAACCTACTCTGAAAGGGATGACACTGATACCTGATGATTCCTTGCTTTGAAAACAAAATGGAGCCAGCCACCACTAATTCCAGTTCTAGAAGCAACTACAGTTAATGCTGGGCAACCAGCACGTTTTTTCCACATCCTGCATATGATCAAGTAACTCCCCGTTATACAGACACCAATGTTTTGAAAGAAGGCATGTAGGGGCCTTTGCAACTGGAGGATATTCTTCAGGCTTGTCTTGAAATGGCAGTATAGAGAGCAAAATAAACACCCCTTATGAAAAACAAAACAAGCTCTATAAGAATCTATCAGTGTTTGGCCAACGTACCTAGACTTCTCAGTGAAAAACAGCACTAAGCTAAATTTTATTAAGCAACACTTGTACACTTTACTCATGAGTTGATAATGGGATCAAAGAGCATTATACCAACTTTAAAGTGTTCGCTCCAGTGTGTAAAACCTGCTAAAACAAAGGGATCAAACAGTGGCTTTGACAACTTTGCAAACACCAAGTTGTGGTTTCCTCACAAACTGGGAGATGGTAGCACTTTCCCCCGTTCCAGTCTAGAAAAGCAGCAAGCTGCAGCTCTAAGATTTTTTTTTTTTCTTAAAATAATTTCATTTTAACCTTTGGTGACTGATCAGCATTAGCAGACTGTTTTCCACCTGTATCTCTGCTGCAGCTCTTGTCAGGACTCAGTAAAACAGTTTAACTTTAATGTCAGCTTTCTCATTCAGTTACATCTGCAATGTCTTCCCGTGCAAGGAGGTAACCAGTGCCCTACCCGGTTTTGTATTTCTAGCCACATTTTGCTGCATTTGCTTTTGCAGCAGCCTTTCTTAATTCAAAGTCTGCCAGGGAAGTGAGAGTTAATCAGTGTGGAAGAATTCTGATCTATGACCATCCTGTGACTGACAGCATCAAACAGCACAAGCACAGGGTGGGAAGTTGTGCATTCATTTGCTTAGAAATTAACTCAGCTTTGCGTGCATCCCTCCAACAGTAATTGTGGCAAAGTCTTCAGAAAAGTATCTTCAGGTTAGCTGAACTCTTCTACATTTCCTCTTCTTGAGAAGATATGTTTTCAGAAAAGAAAAGAAAAAACCTACAGTCACATGAAAAAGTCCTTACCTAGAAATTCAATGTGTGGAATTGCCACCAACATTTAAAGCCTTCTGGAAAGGACCATCAACTGAAGCAGTATTGGGCCAGCTCAACTTCTCATAAATCTTTTCCTTTTCAGAGTCTGCTGTGAGACTTGATCTGCCCCAACTCCACCCAAGATACAACTGCACAAACAGAACATAGAAGTCAATGGATAATTCCCGTTTAGAAGCTGCAGTCAACAGAACAAAGACTGAACATTCAACTGCTTTCTGCTATGCAGCCTTTCAACCTCCCCAGGTAAGATGGCACCCCCCAAGACACACTGCCCACAAAAGCTGCAATCTGTTCCTACATTATTTAAGGTCCCTACCTTGTCTCTGCACATTTTCTGCCTGTTTCTTCAGCCATCTCCTCATCCCACTTTCTACTTCCTTGTATACACCAACACTTTATAGTAATAGGACATTATTTCTTTTTCAGTGGCCACATTTCTGATCTGCCTAATCCTTCACAATTTATCATTCAGCAAGGCCTTTCCATTTGTTCTACACCCATTCTGTTCTGTCATATGTATAGATATATATTCTTTGCTAGCTCATAAAAGCCAAGGAGAAACCACTCAAAAATCCCCAAAAAGCTGCTTTAACTCTGTGCTTGTTTGTCGGAAACTATCACTAGGAACTTTGCAAATATCTTCCACAGTTAAGCACAATGGTGGTGCAAAGCATAACACTGCACGTGACACAAATTATAAGGGTGATACAAA
>VXBW01000794.1:948572-992167 GCA_013400375.1 Thinocorus orbignyianus | reverse complement strand
AAAAAAAAAAAGAGAAAAGCCACACAATAATACTGCTACATTTATGTTCTTCATGTCTGTCAAATGACATAATAAACTTTATTTTCAGAAAACTTTAGTGTAATATAAATACAAAGCTAGCAGAAAAATATTAACTAATATATCTAAAATTTCTAGGCTAATTTCTGAAGAGTACTGCCTCTTCCTTTACAGTTTGCCCCCCCCTTTTTTTTTAAATAAAAGGCAACAATTCCTCTAGCCTGCTGAATAGAAGAAATTACTAACTTCATACCAAAAAAGTTGAATTCCCAGAAGACAGTTGCACAAACACACATTAGCATGCAGGCTAGTTTTTCCCCTCCACCCTAAAACATCCTTAAAAACAATTCTCTAAAAGTATAATTTAAGACTGCATTGTGACGTGACTTAAAACAATTGCCACACGTCAGTAAAAGCATATTGCACATTACTTGTATTACTGTCCTGAGAACCTCCAGAGGAAAGACAAACTACGAGTACTGCCTTCAAACAAATTTACCATAGTGGTTGCATACATCAAAACTAAAGTTTCACCTTTGTCAATGTCCATTTCTTGTAAATATTTACATTAACAAGGAAAAAAAGTCCATACAGTTTTTCAGTCGATCCCTGGTTTCAGTTGAGAAAGAAACCTTTGGATGTGTGACAGCAGGTATGTGTCTGACTGCAAAGGATCAACACAATCTTTAATTCACCAGCTACACATTCCGAAGAATGCTAAGATGGTATTAAAAAAACCTAAGTCAGCATTGTCTAGCACTGCAATCAAACTCTGATTTCACAGTAAAGTTAACCAGTTCCCTATCTGTGTCCCCATTAACACCAGTTCCTCTGTCCTGAGTCTGAACTACTGCCACAAGTCATTGAGCCCAAAAGATGAAATAACTGAAGGCAGTGAACCTTTCAAGTGTTATTCCAAGAGGATTTCTTCAAGTAACATTAAATCCCTGATAAAGCTCATGAACAATTTTAATAACAATAAACTCCAGTCTCAAAACCAGCAGCATTTAAAGATCTGAGAGATTATTTAAGGTTTTGGTTTTGTTTCCAAAATACTTGAAGGCAGAGCAATGTTCTGTTCAGCGGCATCATGTTTAGATTCCAAGAGAGTTTTAAGTCAAAAATGATTTGATAGTCTTTTGGCCCATTTTTGCTTTTATCCTGAAGTTTTATTCCTGAACTCTCAATTCCTGCTCAAAAAAGAAAAAAAATAGGAGGTGTCCTCCACATAAATTTCTGCATAAATGAAGTTCACATTTAACTGATACCAATTTCAGCACGTTTAAGTAGAAGCTTCCAGTAGTATAAGCTGCCATGGTTCAAACAACTTGTCACCAGGAGAGGAGAGCACTCTCTTTTCCAACAGCACCCTCCGGGTAGAGTGCTACTTGGCCAGAAATTCAACAAACATTCCAGCTTGAAATAACTCTCCAATATAAGCTTTCAACCAACTCTGACAAGTCACTAACTGAAAAGTAGAAGAAAGTAATCTCCACAGGGTTTCTGCACAGATGCCTTTCCAAGTGACAAGGAGTGAAGTATATTAATGCATTTCTATTTCTTTCTCTCATTAAGAGCCAAAGGTACAACCCTTGGCAGAAAGGCACCCAGGCTTCAGTGATCAGTGGATCCAGATGAACATCCTCCGAATGAGTGAGTCATAAGGATTCTGTTGCTTCATCATTTTCATTCAGGTACACATCTTGTGTTAAACACAAGGTCTCCTCTTCTTCAGCTTCTATTAATATCACCTTTTTCTCCCATCAATATTTACCCATCAAAACACCCGGCTGCGAAGGAGTGATGACCACTGAAGTAACTACTGCCATAAGCCATGGAAACACAGTGTCTGGGCTCCATTCCTAATGCCATCTGTAGGGCAATGGGCATTTGGATGGGCAGAGGCTGGGCAGAAGGCCGAAGGCTGGCCTGAAGAGCTGTGTAAGACTGCAATGAGCTGTCAGTGCTCCCAGCAAGCAGGCTGCTGGGCCTGTGGGGCTGCAAGGAGTCACGATAAGCAGAACATAAATCTTGCACCGGCGACTGGAACTGGGAAAGCGTAGCTGAGTGCTGGGCTAAAGGGTGATAACTCGATTGCTGGAAGAGAACTTGAGTAGTGGTTTGATGGCTCAGGTTTCCCACCGCTTCCTGTTCTTGATGTTGAATTGTTACTTGCTTTTTTATGTTACTAGCTTCTTTGATGTCATTCTCATGATATCTGAAACAAATTATAAGTAAGATTTATCAAAGTTATTCACAGACCTCAAATATATTCCAAACTTTTCACCAACCAGGCTACATCATCAGCTTTTTGGCCCTAGCTGAATCATCAGTTGCTTTCACAGTTAATTTCTAGTTATCCTGCTGCGATCTTCACACACTAACAACAGTTCTATGGATAATTTTGCATCACAAGTATGTTTTTACTGAGGGACTGGTTCTCTTGGAACCTTAAGCCCACAACACAAAGACATTGTGAAATAGTTTCTGAAAGAGTTTGCAGAATATTAAAGTGCAGAGCTGTGAGGGAACAAGGCAAATTCCTGTTAGATATTAGGAAGAAGCATTTTCACACTTTTGATTTTTGTGAGAATGACAAAGCACTGCAAGAAGTTGCCCAGAGAGGCCAGGAAGTCTCCGTCCTTGGAAATAGTCAAAATTTGACTGAAGAACACGTTGAGCACTCTGATTTAACTTCAGTTGCCCTACTTCAAGTAGGGATTCAGAAGCTCCACCATAACTCCCAACCTAAAGCACTAAACCGTTTTTATTTTCTATTGAGACTGTATGTGCTCACATACCAGACCAGCATTGGAGCATCATAGTCATGTCCCTTACTGGGGGAAGAAAACAAAGAAACCAGTACAAGAAAATATAATGCACACTAAATTGTGCCCTCCATTCTGCATTGCAAATATTGTTAAAATACAGTATCCCGTAAAGTGACCTGATTTTTTCCTTTTTATTCCTCTCCCCAAACTGAAGATTACCAATGTAATCTTGTACTACCTTAATTCTAGCTAAGCAATTAGTTAAAAGAAAAAGAAAAAAGAAAAAAACCAAAAAAGGACATCTGAACATCTTTCTAAAAGCACAAACATGTTGGTTTCTTTCTGATCTTACATGAGCATCATTCTAATGCATTGGGCAAGGTGCTCCCAGGAATAACATGTTAGCAATTCAAGTTGTGTTGTCCAGGCAGGAGATATCTGCATACAGATCCGTGAGGCACACACACAAGCTGCAGCAATCAGAGATGGACGAAAATAGAGGAAAGTGTGATCTACAAAAGAACAAACAAAAGGAAGAATTGTTCTCTTACTAATGGCTGCTGTGAGCCTCTTACTCATATACATGGCAAAAAATTAAATCCACAGCTTTGCTCCGTACATCTCAGGCTATTAACTTGTGACCAGAAAAAGTCTCTCTAGACTGGACGGATGAAACTTCCCTGAATATCTCTGTACTACTTGTTTGTAACTACTATCAAGGCTCCACAATAGTTTCTTTCACTTCAGAAAAAGCTAAGAAATAGGCTGAAATTTGTAGACTGGTCTCAACTAGTCAGGTATTGACAATTACAGAGATATTTACATTAGCGCTGAACCTGGCTTGTGAGGAGGCTGCAGTTCACTACCTCTCACATGGGCAGATATCGGAAGCGATGCTGCAAACCAGATCATTAAAAGCCCCATCACTCTAAATATGTCATGTCTTGCAGCACAGGATGCTCTAAAAAGAATTTTTAAAGTTTCATACATGGAACTATGTAATATCGTGTCTACAACTGACAGTAGTTCATACTCTGTGGCAGATAAAAAAATAGACCCTATTTCTGACAGTCTCACCAATTAGTGTTCTAAGCTGAAGAAAACAAGATATCATCTAGTGATTTCTGGAAAGAGACAGAAGGCTTATGTGTAAAGTAGGGAAACCGTACCATTTGCCATCTGAAATAACTGCAAAGAGAAACCATTCTAGATGGATAGTCTTGTGCAATCCATATTATGACAAGTTTTAAAGCTCTTATCTCTTTCAGATTTTTGCCTTTTGCCAAATGGAAGATCATTCAGCGTAAAACTAAGCCTCTTACCTTGCACTGAGAAATCAAGGAAATAATAGGCATATTTCTCCAGAAACTCTTTGATTTTGGTCAGTGAGGAGATCGGCCAGCCATTGTGAAGGTCATTCTCACCAATGGACACATAGAGGTAGTAGTCAATGTAGTGAGCTGGTGTTGGTAGACAGAGGTTCCAGTTGAAGTTTTCCAAAAGCAGCATTTCGATTCTAAGCAAATCTTTCTTGTTCAATACCACGTCCACATTGCACATGTATGCCAGGTTATTTAAGTGGTCCAACTTTGGAACTTTATCTTCTTTTTCTTCAAATTTACCTGTCAGAAGAGACGGTTTTCAGATTTGTCATTATGATGGTCTAAAAGCCAACACAGAACACGCTCCAAACCAGAAAGATGCTTTTTAAAGAAGGATGGGAAAGTACAGCAACACAAGTAGGAAAAAGCCAACAGACTGCTCAGCGTATTTCTATATGGTTTTTATAGGTTTAATTGTTTGTATAGTATTGATGCCAAAACCAAGATTTTAAACTCATTAGGATTACAGATAGTTTTTCTGACAATAACTGGAAGCAGTTTACTGAAGGGCATTCAGTCAAATGTGAAGAAAGCAAGCAGTATGGGAAAAATACAGCAAAGAAAGATCTAATATTGAAGGAAAAAAGTTCCTTTGGGTATGGAAGCTAAATGCCTATGCTACAAAAAGGAAGACACTAAAACCTACAGACAACACCACTGTCGCCCTTGCTGCTTCAGAATTTCTCTTTGTTCCTTCTTGTCTTGAGGGGCCTGATTAGCTAAAGTCACTGAAAGGCTACGAGAAGTACACTGTAACTAAGCGATTAACATAAATAATTTCTAGGGGGTTAGGAGAGAGCATACATTTTCAGAGTCAAGATAGCTGAGCCAAACTGCACCTTTTTCTAAATTTTATTTACCAGCCTATCGAACCAGCAGTAGTGTGTAGAATGACTCAGCTTAATTATCTTTCACTTGTAGCTGCAAAATGGTGTCATTTTGTACAGAAAAACAGGATCTCTATTCCTCTTCTTTCATAAAAAGCATCCAATATCAGACTGGATTCCCAGGGTTAGATCTATCCATAATAAAGCAACCGTGTTTCTTTGCTGCAAGCTTAAAGCAATTAAGTCTTCTTAAATTCACACTATTGGTTTACCAAGCCAGAAAGGACCTATTTACCAGCCATTCCTTGTTCAAGGGTTAACAACAAACAATGACCAGTAAGCTGGAAGTTTCCGGTACAGCTTAAAGAACATCCTTGCTGAAGAACCCAAATCTGTAAGTACTCTGTAGTTATTTTTCCTCTTTGTTCTTGAGGACGTATATTCCACAATTGATTCTTGCTTCAGTTGCCCTTCCACTGCCCCTGTAAGAATCCTCCTTTAACAACCCAGGCGAATTGACAGGATATTAGCATGTGATATGGCTTCAGAATAGTCTCATCAAATCTAAAAACAATTAAAATGAATATTGCACTTGAAAATTATTTTAAAGGTAAGTAAGACCTTGCTATCCATTTAGGATAGCAATTCCATCCCAAGTGTCTCCAGTGTATTAAAAATCTGACAATTTTTGGTTCTATTAGCAGCTTAATTATCTTTTTAACATATTTTAAAATGGGTTTTTCCATCTTTGAGCCTGTTCAGGTATCACGGATATGAAACGCATTCAAAGTATAATATAGCAGCCACCCTGCCATAAAAGAGCGTAACAATGAAAAACAAAGTCTATCCATCATACAAAGCAGAACAGAAAAGGACTGTGAGCATGCTGTCAGTGAAAGAATCCTTTAAAACTCAGGAGTCTGTATGTATGTTCACAAAACTCCTCGTCACCTGAATTTAGACCGGTCACTAATGGTCTTGCAACAGCAGGAGAACCTACAACCTCTTTTGTTTTACCACAGCTGGACCTCAAAAAGAGGTCCTGTCTTCTAATAGTGTATCTGGCCAAAACATCCACATGGACCAGGTCTTTCTGTATTACAAAAATGTTTAGTCCTGAAGTAAACGTGACATCAATTTTTCCAGCAATTTTACCTTTTTTTTTCAGAACTGATTCAGAGGAAATAATAACCATTGATAGTATTAGTAAACCTCAAAGCTTTTATAGCTGTTCTAAGGAGCTAAAGTATCTGGCAGAAATTTCCAGGGGCCTTCTCCAATTACCACACTGTGCATACATTGCAAAGGAACAAACATCTTCTGGCTAGCGAATAACAGGCTGATTCGAGGGACACACACCCACATTCCTCTCAACTGCAGCAAGGCCAGGCTGAGCGCTGCTTGAGCAATTAGTTTGGAACACTATTACCTTCTCACTCTCTCATCAGTTTCACAATTATTACCCAAGTGGGAAGCACTATCATCATCCAGTTTCCCTTTTGGGAGAAACTGATGAGCCAGTCAAAATTGATTTCTAGAATACAGTAAAAGAAATTAGCTCCAGCTAACTAAAGGACATCCAGCCAAATGCCTTATTCTCCACCATGACAGCACAGCTGTTGTATGCAATCAAACACAGGCCATGGCAAAGTTTGCAGGTAAAGGAAAAAAAGAGGGAGACAAATTTTTGAGATCCTTCACATCCAAGACAGACGCAACAAACTTCAAGGCTAAACACAATTTTACAGCAATTTTTCTGGGCTTAAGTATTGTCCTCAACTTGCATTTAGAAGTTTATTGCTTTCACTTCAGAAGCTGTGCATCTAAAAGCTTCTCTGTTATGCACCTCCCACCCTCAACCCCCCCTCCTTTCCCTCCCCAGTAGTTAATGGCAATAAGTAATCTTGCCCCCAACTGTACCTCATTCTGCTTGTGGTCTGCATGCTACCCTTAATCTCTTGCTCTTTTCTAAGGAAGCAATCAGGAAGAAAACTCAGAGTTTCTCAAAATGTGTTCATAGCAATTATCGAAACACAATCTGCATTAAACATCTTCATATGATATAAACACCACAACTATTTTAAATAGAGAGAGTTTTTGGTCTCTACAGCAAAGGTATGTAATTTTTCAGAAGTATACACGTCTTGCAACACAGCCTGAAGAGCACTTTTGCTGCAATTCTCTGCTGAAAAACTATGCAACTTCCTACAGTAATGATTTCCAGGAAATTCTAATGACTGCATTTGCAGGAACAGGCAAGGGACTAGTTTTATTCTTCTTTGCCACAATGAGAACTTTCAAATTGACTTCAGGTTGATACTTGTGACTTCTTAGAATGTTTTACTGCAAAACACTTGAGAAAATCATAGTACATGTCTTCATCCATTTCTTATATTTTTGAAAGCAACAAACTAAACACAAGAATTTCCATTTACTGTAAAGTGGCTTCTCCTGCCTTGAACTGCATCCCTTTGAACTCCACATACCAAAAAGAAATATCCTTACTGTACATTAGGATGGCCCAGACAGTAAGCAACGGAGCTTACCATAGTCCCAAAAGTCTCCAAACTGAGCCCTAACATTTTTAACCTTATCTGTACAAGTTAATTGGGCATTAATTTTGTACAAATCTGCTTTGGTTCAACTGTCAATGTTCTATTTCTGCATGTTGGGAGGAAAGCTGCTTTTACAGTAATAGACCTTTTCCTCTTCTTGTAAGGGATGATTTAATTCCAGATCAGGATGTATACATGCTACTGCATTATTCTAATCTTAATTTTAAAAAGATTCACACTCACTCGTTCACTAGACTTAGGCTTATTCTTTTAAGCAAACTGCCTTTTTTTTTTTTTTTTAAACAGGCAGAAATTGCAAAATATTTCCCTCTGGTGTTATCACAAGGCAGTTTGTGAACTTCCTTTTGCTTCACAGTTGCACAGAGGTGGCCTAAAGTTACACGTACATAAGGAAAATCTTGAGAGCTTTTTTCCTATTTTAAATCCCTAGGAGCTACCAAAGTCAGCAGTCCAGCTCTCCCAATCTCATATGGTGAACCTCTGCCCAAGATCTTAGCAGTATACCAACACTGACAATTCATACAAAGTTTGAGGGTACCATTTTCATCCTACCTGTACAGCACTAGAAATGTAAACCATAGCTATAAATTCTTCTTCTAGATCCAAACAAAAAGTTATTAGAACTGTTGAAGCATCAATTTTATGCTGGGGAAAAACAGAGGACAAGTATACTCGAAGTTGTCAGATTTTTCTACAGAAAATCCTTTTTTGCTGAGGGTAACATTTATCCATGCATTTGAGAAGATAAATAAAAAAAAAAAAGCAATGCTGCAAGGCATCTTGTAGTTAAGAGATCAAAAAACAAAACAAAAAAAAAGGATGGTCTGAAGGCCAAAAGAGTGCACCTCTGAGCAGAAATAAGCCTCCAGGTTACCAAACCTGGTACTTCATACAGTCTGATGTGTTTGAAATTAAGAGCACAGTTTCATAACAATTTACAAATCAGCCCTAGCCCAACCTCCTCCATTGCGCCAGCCTGAAGCTCATCCGATCCCTCAGAAAAACACCACTTTGGTAAATAAAGAAAACACTTTTGTCAGCTGGGATGGGTTTCTGTCAATCTGCTGGTCTGAAGGAGCTCACCAAAGGTTCAGGCCAGCAGAGCTGCAGTATCTGAGAGTCACTTAAGCTGCCATAAGACTGCACCAACAGCTACCATTTATTCTTCCTTGTTCTCATTTTAACATTGGCCTTTTTTCAACATGAACCAGTAACTGCTCCACATAATTTACTATCATCTCTGGAGTCAGACAGACAGCAATGCTTAGGTACACTAAGTGTACAGGGGTTTTTATTTTGCCATTATCTCTGCAAGTTAACCTCTTGGACACCACCAGCAAGGAAAAGCAGTAGCAATGCCAAGTCCTCAGGGCTAAACACAGTATCACCTTCTTTCTTCAAGAGCTTCTGGCTCTCTGTAGTGTTTTTTTTACCTTAACCAGTAAAACTGCTTGCACTTTTCAGCCATTAATAATAGAGTTTGCATAACTTTTGTTGTCCACAATAGTGCATTGCTCTGCATGGCTCCCACAGGGCAGGATAATTTCTCTGTAACCTGGAAGCAGAGCTGCTAAGTCTGCAAGGGGAGGCTGCAGTTCCTTGAGGTACATTCCTCCACTTGCACACCAAAGGCCGCAGGGAAGATTTCGAGAAAGCACCAGTGACAAATTTTCAAAGTCCATTTGCTAAATCCATTTGCTAAATGGATGCCCATCTTGAAACTTCAGTATTACACAGCAATGCCAAGCTATTCAACAGGAGCCCAGAACAAGCAATATGCATTCCAGTGTCATCAACATATCCATTAAGTGCATCAAGAGGCAAATTTTCCTTTGGCCCCTGCATTAAAAAAAACCCCAAACCTCTGTGGTTCGCAAGGAACTGATTATGCCCAGTGATCACAACAGAGGTATTGATTACGAAGGAAGGACCTCCAGGAGAGGCTGCGTGTTACACAGATGTCATTCCTTGCTGCCAGGTCTTCCTTGGAACTAGCCTCTCCCAGTCTTGCCACTTCCTTCCCTCCCCATCACCCCCTGATCTTCACTGTCCCCTTCCACTGACCCAGCTTCAGTTGCCACAACTTTCTCTGCCCATTAACACCAGCCTATAGATGTGTAGTGCAAGCTACACAACTGAGCAGAGTTTATTAACAGACTGCTTTGTGCCTTCACTTAAGACTTTATTAGGCCTTACCCTAAGTAGGTGGAAGCTGTTAACAGAGAAAAAAAGCACATGATATATAAGGAAAACAACCATCTGCTCATACCTTGGAAAAGAAAAAAAAAAAAGCCTTAAAACCTTAACAGACAGTATCCAACTTACTTGCTAGGAGAAGACAGGCAAATGAAATGATGTGCAGTTGCTTGACAGTGGCATCATAGTGATCCATAAAGAGGTCCAATAAATAGATAGCGAGATGCCGGGCCACAGGGCAGAGATTGCAACGGTTGCTGAGGACAGTCAAGAGATCAATGAAGTGTCGTCGCATCCCAATCTGTGGTGAATGAGCCTTATACACAGGCAACTTAAGTTCCTACATGGAGAAAAAAAAGAAAAGTAAAAAAAAAAAAAGAAGATGAAAAAGCTGTACTGAAACAACTACCACTTCAGTGTCTGGAATCCCAAACCAACACCCAGCACCTGCTGTGGCAAATGCTCAGCAGCCACAGCACTGTGACTGGCACAGAAATCAGGGCTGGATTACTATGTGTTTTGGCAGTCAGTTAACTTCTAATATTCTAGTCATCCACACACTTTCCTCACGAGCATTAAACACACAGTTAAATACTGCAACCCAGGAACAACTTGCTGTTGCTTTTTACAGAACACCAAACTTCTTGGCCCTGAAAATTCTTCCTGGCAGACTCCGTTTTAATTTTGTTCACCCAAACTGGACTGTTAAGTAAGGTTTTAACACAGTTTCATAGGTAATATGGGCAAGATACATTTTTCTGATATTGTCCTCTCCTCAATTGCCCAAGTTACTCTGTCCTGTGCCACAAAAACCCATGTAGGTCTTTAGAACAAACATCATCTAACATTAAAAAAACCAAAACATATCGTACATGATTGCAGCAAGAAACAAAAGCAGACATTAATATGAAAAAAAACCATAAGAGAATGATTGGACTTAGTTCTAATTACAGCAAAATCCAGTATTTTTTTATAGTAACCTATTTCAGCATTATAAAACCTAATTATTGAACTATTTCACATGTAATATATAAATTTTCATTTTAGAGGCAGAATTATATAAGTTTTTGGTCTACCTATGCTAGATCTTTACCTGAAGGCTTGAGTTTTGGTTTTGGGGCATTTTTTTTTGGTTGGTTGTTTCTTTTTTTTTTTTTTGTTAAACACAAATTTGTAGCCACCAGGCAAAGAGTGGGTTAAGGGAAGAAGCGAAGATCCTCAGGAATACCTGCAACAAGCTAATGCCACTTCAAATCTGACCCCTTCTCATTTTAGACATGGTCATATACTAATGCAGTTACCACAGCCAGACTTGAATTAAAATGGGCAAAATAGATGTTGATAGGCATGGATTAGAAAAATATCATTTCACCAAGGTATGTCTCAGTAGTTTGTTGGGTTATTTTGGTATTACATGTACTTGAACATAAATTAGTAGTAGAACAGTGTTTTATAGCAGAATACAAAGCAGTTGATAGTTATTTCCACTAAATAAGAAAGAGGGTTCAGAGGAAATATCTGCATCAGGTACCCCATTTACAGAAGAGGCACCACCTTGCACAGCTGGTGCGGTGGCTTGCCAACATTCCTTTCATCCCCTGGAAGGAGACATTCCATGAGCAGGTTCAACTCACAGGGAAAAAAACAGCTGCACAGTCAGGCTCAGAGGGGCACCCGTAACTGGGGACCAGAGCAGCTCCAGAACAAGCAGCAGCTCACAAAGACAACAGCGCTCGGCTTGCTACGGATGATTGCTTCCCAGGCCTTTTTAAAGAAAGTCAGTGAAAAAACACATTCCAGACTGAACAGACACACGCTGCGGACAGGCAAACAGCCCTTTGAAACCTGGGACAGCCTTTACTTAGGGATTATAAAGAAATCGCCCACCAGTAACAATTTATAAAGCAGGAACACAATGGAACACGTTCCCTCCCCCACTGTTTTATACTCAGAAAAAACCCATCAATTTGATTTTTCAATTGCCTTATGTGCAGAGATTTCAATCCATCAGTACAACTGACATACACAGGTTCAGAGCAGGAATTCATAGCATATCCATAACATCAATGGCCTGGCAGAAATGGTTCCAAGCTCAGTGCTTACATCAGTTAAAATAACTACTTTTTTTTTTTTTTGTATGTCAAATACAAAGCCCAAGCTAGCATAAGATCAGGTGGCAATTCTACCTCTGCAATATTTTATTCTCCTAGGCAATTTGTAGGAGCTTCAAGTTTTATTTTTTGAAAATTATTTTTTTTCCTGCTTCAACAGCTAAGTCTCCCAGCAGAATTACACTATATACTCGAGTCAGTACACATATTTAATGTGAAATTTGCTTTTTGGGCCATAACAACAAACTGTAACTCCAGTTATACATCTAGTAAAAAAATCTGACTTGTCTAAACGTTACAGTTCAGTGGGTGTGAGCATCAGAGGCTCAGAATGAAAATGGAGATCTAGAGATTTGTGTCCAAACTTCAGATGCTCACAATGCAGAACTATTCCTACTCAGACCACTGTGCTACAAATTGCCAACACCACTCAAGGCACTGAATTTAAATCAATGGGATTATTCTGCCAGTGATTTAACAGGGACATTTGCTCCCCTCTAAAGCATCTCTGTGTGTGTGTGATTTTTCAATAATCGGTTACTAGTAAAGGGTGTATGAGGAACTCATTCTCATTTTGTTCACCAAAAAAACCCCAAAAAACCAAAACAACCCACAGCCTTCCATATAACAAGACTTGACAGCCCAGACAAGGTTTGGCTTCAGGATTAATGTTAGGAGGAACAGAGCCACCTGCTGTGGTTTTTTTACAAGATCAACTTTCTAGGTATTAATTGATCCAGGGTAATTATCTGTGTAAAGGCAAGAGCCTTGCCCTACACTGTATAGCACAAAGCAGCTAACAAGTAGTTCAACAGGACTGTTTTTACACTGGCAAAGCATTTTGAAATTACAAGATTTTTCTTTCAAAGCAAAGCGAGTGGTACCTGGTGCAACAATGCCAGAGCTGAAAAGCAGCCCTACAGTTAGCACAGCTCCAGGTGTGCACCCCTTTCCACCAACCACCCCCACAGAGGCCTTTTGCATAAATTTATCAAGGGAAAAAAAAAAATTAAAAAAAGACTCCTTTAAATTAAAAAATGCCTGGGGATAGTGATGCAGGATCAGCAAAAACTCAACTTCTGGGGAGCAAGAATAAAATATTCACTCAGAACTCNGGGGGGTTGGAACTTGATGATCTTTAAGGTCCCTTCCAACTCTAACCATTCTATGATTCTATGAAATCCTTTCCACTGCTTATTCCCCCCTCCATCTCCAATAAAGCAACAGAGAAGGAACTGGGAGTCCTGCTGTCTGCTGGAATGACCCTTTTGCATGCTGCTTCTGCTTATCTTTGACCTGCTCATCTGTATCGACTTCAGCAGCTTTGCTTCGGGCTACTGAGCAATCGCCGCATTGAGATGCTAAAAGCAGCAGCCCCTAAGAGGCTCACAGGTGTCTTGGAAATTACTTAACAAGCTTTGCTGGACATATTGAGCAGTGTCTCTCCACAAAAAAAACCCAAAAACGACAAAACAAAAACAACCTCCAGAAAGTCAGAGCCCAGCATTTAAAGGGATCACCACTTAATCTCAGAACCTGAAGAGGAAGGCTTGGACTCGGAGGCGGTGTTAAGGGTGAAGACAATTTTTAAGCTGCCGCCTCCTACCAGCTTCAAGACCGGAGCTTCCAAAAGAAGGGAATCAGCGTAAACATTTTAAAGCGTGTTCAAAGATGACAAATCACCCTCAGCGGTCACATCTGAAAGACAGCCGGGATCCAGACATTAGCCATTCATTCCCCACAGAAACACAGGTCGTCACCAGTAACCTGAACACTTCAGCTGGCACCATCCATTACCTGAGCTCAGGAGACAAGGTTTTTGGCTGGTTTTGTAACTGGGCTGAGTAAACGCACTTCCGAATCCATCCCTAAAGGAGACACTAGGCAAGAAGACTTCAACTGGAACAGGTTGCCCAGGGAAGGTGTTGATGCCCCATCCCTGGAAGTGTTTAAGGCCAGGTTGGATGGGGCTTTGAGCAACCTGCTCTAGGGAGAGGTGTCCCTGCCCAGGGCAGGGGGGCTGGAACTTGACGATCTTTAAGGTCCCTTCCAACTCTAACCATTCTATGATTCTGTGATTCTATGAACTAAAGCTTTTGAGCAATGACAGAAAGGTTAGGCTTTCACTGGCCACCTAAACTAATTCAGCAATGGAAACGGAGAGGAAGAAAAGAGCAGCATCGCTTCCACCAGCTCCTGCAAAGCAGCAGCTGACCCAGGCCAGTTTACCCAGCACCTACCATCATCACAGTACCACCTCATGTGTTTTGGTGTTCAAATGTGGCAAGAAATTCCACGGCTACATTTTTTCCCATCCAATTTATTTTCAGTAAAACTGTTCTCCTGCTGATACAAAGCCGGTAACGAACTGACAAGCAGTAAGGAGAAAAATTAGCAAGTCAACGTGACATTATGGTAATAAGTCACACTAATACGATCCGGTTCCGGAACAAAAATGAAAATCAATGTATTTTAGAATGACTCTCAGGCTTTTTGACAAGGAAAATGAAACGCTGTAACAAATATGCCTGGGTTCTGAAATTCAGGGAGATGATAACCGAACCTGGTCTGCCACCATGTTATGGCGGTTGGACTTCAGGCAACCTGTTCTGTACCACGGGTCAAACATGCAGCAGCTTCTGACTCCCCACAATAGGGCCAGTGTTTCTTACTACCCTCTTTCCTTTCTCAGCACCAGCCACCTCAGCAGCAAGGTCCCAGCTGCTGCACACAGGCATCTCCAGAGATCTGCATCCTGGGGAGAACCAGGTAAATGAGAACCTTCTCATTTCTGGAGCAAAACGAAGCATCTGAACCACAGCTACACAGTAAGGGTAAAGCCTATTCATCTCGAAACAGCTGTTGCAATACTCCCCTACGCAGACACAGGCTTCATTTACTACTATGAATTGCACATTTCTCTCATTATTATTCTTTTTAAGTATTATTATATGCTTCTGTTCCTGGATACGTAAACAGAGTGCAGTGCATGACCCCTGCTACCACAGCTCATAGATGTTCACCACTGACCCTAACTCAAAATCTGGAAAAAGATTCCAGCTGATGAACAAAGATGCCCAGTGAAGTATAGCTTAGTTTCACCAAGTTTCATTATTTTTCTTAATCCAGGGGAAAAGTATATGCACTCCAAAAAGGGGGGAAGGAGTAGAGAGGCTGCTGAGTCAGAAAACTCGTAAAAAACCACGGTAACTTCAGCAATCATTTGGCTTTCTGTATGTTGCATGCTCTGGAAAAGTAGTGTGTCTGTGACCTCCACCAAATTCTTAGAAAATCCTACAGTAGGAATAACAAACACTGCAAAGTTGCTGGCATTAGAGCAGGAAAAAGAAATGCCCGTAGATGAAAAATAAAGGGAAAGCTTATCTAGCAGGCTATTAACACTTGTTCTTTGAAAGAGACAAACTCCTTCCTGTTTTGTGTTCTAAGCAAACAGTTTTCCAGCAGTGGAAGAAAGGTGACAAATTGATCTCTTCCATACCATTATTGCACCACACATGAAAAGCCTCCAAAAGCTAACTCCTCTATAATGCATTATTTATGCAGGCAAGAAGATGATATACAAAGAAAAATTTAGACTATACTATTTTGTAATAGGAGTTTGAAATGCAGAGCAGTTGGCGTGCTTCTTTGCAGTAAATTATGTAGCATGCTAACAATTTAATTCTGCTACCAATGTCATGCTATTCACTCACCTCCACAGAAACAATCCTTCTGCCTCTGCACAGGCTGCAGCACTATCCAGTAACAAAACCACTCACATGAAACTTGCTGGTAAGCGTTTCTCTGCTTAGGCAGCTGACTACCTAATTTAATTAATTGGTCAGAAAGCCTAAGAGTTAGTGTGCGTGTGAACACACACTAACAGTCTGACAGTGCAGTACAGCTGATGCATTTAGCTTTTACTAATCTTCATGTTGGCCATGCAAACTCAAAGTGAAGGGCAAAGAGAGCTGGCAGGGCAGTGCTCTTAGGAACGGCCAGCAGGATGCCTTCTACTCTTGCAGAGCAGAAATGCATGGTCAAAATCTCTGAAAGAGACCTATTAGAAGATACAGCAGCAAGGGACATTCTAGGATTCACTGCATGATCTGTTACTCCTCTTTGCAGCCCTGCCGTAAATATATCTCTTGAAGTCCTGAAAGTTACACCATTTCCCCATTATTTAAGCAACCTTCAGGCATTTTAAACAACTCTTAATGTGGTTTTCAGAGAAACGCAAGTCCTGCACAGCAACTGGCAGTGCGTAGGAGGAAGAGACAAACCTGACAGAACCACATTTCAAAAAGGGTGTCAGACAGTTCCTCTCATTATTTCCAGTGAAAATTTAAAATCAGAGATTTTCTAATAAGGAAGGGTACCTGGGCAGTGCACCCTTTATTTTTCCTCTTGCTCAACAGTGACCAGTCAGGCAGACACACCAACAGCTTAAACACACTGGTTACACTGCCTAGATTGGTGCTGCTGGCAGCTACCCTTACTGATTTATGATACATTCCACTGGTGCTTGAATGAAACAGCATAATTAAAGATTTTGTTCCATTACCACTGTTCCTTTTGTTGCTCCACAAAAGGAGCCTCAAATTCAGGTGTCTCCCACAAAGGATCAGAAGAAGTCCAACATGTAAAACAGAACCTCAAGTTCCAACCTACTCAACGCGTTTGGTTTACAGTGCGTTGTTTCACTTGCTCTTTCAAAGATCCTTCAATAGTTCTCTCTCCTTCATCTACATTAATGGCCATCTCAGCCTCTTTGTGCATCTCCCCTGCCACCCACTTCTGCCAGAATATCTGCAGATAAAACACAGACTCCACTCCATAAGATCTGAGCTTAGCGTAGACACTTCAGGTGTACTACTGAGGTTTCACACAAAAAAAAAGCTGTGGCAGACCAAGGCAGTATTTCAGCTGTATGTGAATTTTTTTCGTGCTTGAATCCACTCCACCCTTCAGCATCCTCACAACAGTCCCAGGCATTCAAAATTTGCAGGAAAGTTGAGCTAGTCCGGTGCCTGAAAACCCATTACTTACATTACATGTTCCACAATGGAATGTTTGATAAAATACCACAACACACACTTCAGGGCATTCAGAAGTTCAGCCACTGATCTTGAGAATCATCAGAGAAAGGAGTGTGAAAATTGAAATCCCAACTTTAAGGAAAAAAGGAGGGAGATCATGAATAGCCATGTACTTTATTGGGACACCTGTTCCTTTCAGCCCCACGCACAGAGCATCATTTATAACATAAATTACAGCCACCAACCAGCAATGCTGCTGTTGCTGATTTTCAAGATCATGGGGGTTTTGTGTGATTTCTGTTAAGTGAACAGAGTATACCTTTGTTGCTGGGCTGACAGTCTTGGATTAAAGGACCTGATATTAATACACTTCAATGCACGTTACACCTTTCTTTCTCAGCCGATTCAAACTGGAAAGGTGCATCAGAATTAAAGGTTAATATTTTATCCTCTCTATTAACTGAAATACAGCACAAAACTTTCCACGTGTCCACAAGTATCTTGTCCAGAATTCTCATCTAGAAGTTCTTCTCTAGATTTTGTTTTAAAGACAAAACCCAGAAGCAGCACCAACACAACACCCATCCCTCTGTTCAGAGTGTAACTGCTTAGTCTGCATTTAATCTGCATTTTCAGGCTGTGCCAGGCACATCTGAACATACCACACTTACCATTTAATTAATTAAGCACTGAAGGGATGACCAGTTTTTAAAATAGCAAGGGCAGAAGTGGACTTACAGGTTAAAAGATAAAACAGCACCTGTTACATCAAGGCCTTCATGCTACCAACAGGTCAAGTAAACCAGATGCTTTGCCACAACTAAGAGAAGACGAAGAGGTGGCATTTTTACTGAACAGAGATAATAACAGGATCCTGCGCTACTTCTAACAGGATGATTTAAAACTGCAAGAAATGCAATTATAGTGACAGCATTCAAAGGACAGTGAAGAAAACAGCCCCTCACAACAAACACTGCATGGGTAACACTTCTGCTTTGGAGAGCACAGTCTGAACTGACGCCATGGGCGAAGCTGAGAGAAATGTTGCACCTCAAAACAGAATAAAAACACACCATGATGGTAAACAGCATTTCCTTGTTAAGATCTTTAAACCAAGAGGAGATGGGAGACAGGTGTGGAGGAGCTTTCACCTCGAGGAAATCACTCGGACATTTTTACCACTTAACAGCAGAGGACTGTTTGCTTTCAGCAGAGAAGGATCTGGTCTCCTTGCCTGGCTGAAAGGAACTGCAGACAGTAATCTGGACTGCCTTTAACAAGATCGAGTTACAATTTTAACCTTTTAAATTCACAAGCAACAAGTCCTGTAAAAATTTGGTCCTGCTCCGAGAAGCTATGCAAGAGATAAATAAAAAGGGAAATGCAGACAGATCTAGTAATGCTCATTAATTACAGGAAATGAACATATCCTGGAAGGAAACTGCCCGACAAGCACAAAAATGCGGGAGGAATAGCAAACAGACATCATCTGGGACACCCAGACTGCATTCTAAAGAGAGGTATTTCCTCAACTTTAACAAACCAACCCCAGACACTGCCTTGTTCCTCAGCTTTCCACACTGGCAGAGTACTCAAGGCTCCTGAAGCAGCAAGAAGCGCTATGTGCAGATGTTGCAGTAGTCCTGTGACAATTCAGAGAGGTTCCTGATTTTTGACAGGGAACTCAGCTGCCTGGCACAACCAGTACCCTCCCATTACCAATACTGTAGAGCTGTTCTAGAAGAAGCTGGAGTACCAGAAAGCGTCAGTGCACACACACACCCCCCGTTTTTTTTGGTCTTGGCGTGTGTAGACTCTTCTCCTGCAAACACACACAGTATGCTCTGATTTTTATTCTTCCTTCATGGCTTACTTTTGCAATAGGTTTAATGTTCTGACCTAATCCAGGGAAATACTTCAACCTTTCATTTAAAGTCTAAAGAGGTGTGTAGCACTTTTGGAATGTAAGTGCTTTGCTCCACTAGGTCAGCACGCTCAATAACTAACACAATACAGTCCCACTAAGCTTAACACTACATCCCAGTAATCACAGCACAGATATTTTACTGGTCAGACAATTCAGAGGCTATTAATTTCCTCCACATTGAGCTAGAGTCTTTGGGAAGTCGCAAAGCCTCACAGCATCTTTCGGCCCTCTCTGAATTAGAAGCCAGGTATACAACACGCATTCATTGTCTGCTCTCATGCAGAACGTATCCATCAGATACAGCACACAACATCTGTCACAAAGGACACCAACTTTCAAAGAGGTTAAGAATAACTCCCAAATCCAACTTGGGGGATGGGTGGGATGGTATAACATTTTTCCCAGTTATTAACATAGAACCCAGGCTGTTTCACAGTAGGCATACATGTCTAATTAGACATTTGCATGTCTAATTTATTTCGGAAAAATGTTTCTAAGGATCCTTTAGCTGTTTTAGGGAAAGGGTTACATTATTTAAAATGGGCATTTTATTCCTTACCCTAAGCCCAGATTTTACAGTGTGTTCTTCAAAAAAAGTGAGATAGCCTGCAACATGCATTTCAACTCCTTGACAAGCATCTTTTAACTTTCCTGTCAGATTCACATACTAGAACTTAAGACCCGTTGCTTCTCACCCAAGACCAGAGATAGACACTGTTCCAGCAAGTATCTTAAACTAGAGAGGTGACTTAGGCTGGAGGGTACCACTATCCGAATATTCTTTTTTCCAGTATTACCTTGCTAATACACCAATAACGCGCTAAACACACCAATACCCTAGAGTGGGGATGCCACTATTGACAACTGATTTGTGAGCTCACAAAACTGACTTCAGGACCTCAAAACTACTTAACCTTTTGAGGAATTCCATGATGTTCTACAGTAAATTCTGACACTTTAAACATCAAAAAACCCCAAACCTTAGGAATATATTTAAGAGTTGTTTCTACAGAAGATTACTTGAGGGGGGGAACACAAGTGAACCGAAGTAGTTTTAAGGACTGTGATTATTTTTCCCTGATATACTTGCACTCTGGATTCTCACGTATTCCTGTCTCCAAAAAAAAAGGTCATTATTACAAGGTGAACAGAATTTGGATTAAAATCATCCAAGCAGAAGGAGTTGTGGACCTCCCTCAGTACAGAAAAAGCAGAGGAGCCCAGAGACCCTTCTCACTCTTTGCAGGGTCTTTGATTTCAAACCATGCTTGTCACTTCAGCTGGCTTAAGTTAGTATCCATATACAAAGAAGTTTCAGCAACCTAGATTCATCAGATGCATTCAGAAAGCAGGATGAAGAATGACATAGTTGATTAAAAGGTAGCGGATACACTAAAAAAAAAATCAAAAAACAAAAACCCACAATAATCCAATAATCAAAGCTTTCCCCCAACTTTTAACACCTCATCAGCTGGATTCTCTCAGTTATTGCTCCCACCACTGCAAGGCCAAGAAGACCTGCCTCAGCTGGAGGATATGAGAATAAACCTGCCCCCTCTCAAAGGCCCGATAACAATTAACTCACCTGACAATTTATTGCTAAACACCTGCAAATAAAACCAAGGGAACAGAATGTCCAAAGCATTAACTTTGTTAGCCACAACTTTATCACTTTACTAACAGTTACTAAACTGCATTTAGAGCTGCTCCAAAGTTGGGAGTCTACCTAAGAAAATGTGAAAAGTAAACCAACAGCCTTAATTCTACCTCCTCTCCGTACACCAGCTCATAAAAAACAGCCACTCGACTATTTTGCATGTTACATGACATTTTAGTGGTCTTCTATTTTGTGTGTAAATGATACACTAACTTCTAGAAAAAACACGACAAGCCACATCTGTACATCTTTCAGATCCTCTACAGCCTGCCAGGAAAGAGGATCCGACCTTTTCCTCAAATTTAGCATTTTTTCAGTTGAAAACGAAGCAGGGATATTTCCCCAGATCCCACAATACGCTTTTTGCGGGTCAACGAGAGCATCCTCAGCATTTAACGCAACAGGTCATCCCCACCCCGCCGACGCGAAAGCTACTCAAAAGTTGCAGGCAGATATTTTTTTAAGCAGCAGCAACTTTCTCGGGTCGGGTTTTGAACAAGTCTCGGTCACAAAGCAGAGCACAGGGCAAATCTGCGCCTTTGGAGACCTGCCCAGGGCCACTTTTCCCGCACCGACCCGCAGCCCGGGCGGTTCAACGGCCCTTCCCTCCCCCGGGGGCCGCGGCTGCCCGGACGAGGAAAGCGCCGGGGGGAGGGGGATGAGGAGGAAGAAGGAAAGGAACAAAGTGGAACCCAACCTTCGTCCTCAAGGTCTGATGGATGTCTGCTGCCAGCTCCCCTTTCCACCACTGCTCCTCCATCCTTTTTCTTCCCATCCAGACAAAGGTCTGGAAGAGACGGGCGGCTCTGCTGAGACGGAGAACAAACCGGACAAATCGCCCTCAGCCCCGCGGCCGTTTCCGCCGGCCCCCGCCCGCCTCCCTCCTTCCCTCGCCCCGCTAATAACCATCACGCAACGCATCCCCTTCAGTTACTACCTTTAAGGCACTGCTAAGCGCCCCCTCCGCCGGTCGCAGCCCCCTCAGCGGGCACCCACCGCCCATGCGGAACCGGGGCCGGCGGTAGACATCATCGCCCGGCCCGGCTGTGCCGGCGGGAGCGCTGCCCGCAACCTCCCGGGCCGAGCCCCGCAGCCGGCGGGAGGAGGAGAAGGGTGGCGGGAAAGGGAAGGGGAAAGGGAAAGCGGGGCGGGAAGTGGGGGTACGGCTACCCCCTCCGCCAGTGTGGCTCGTGGGTTAATTAGCTCTGATTAACACCTGGCTGCCCCAGGCAGGGGCAGTTCTTGCCCCTCCGTGCCCCTGCGCTCCATCGGCGGGAGCACCTGTGCAGCCCCCAGCCCCGCGGAGTGGGATGGGATGGGATGGGATGGAGGAGCCCCCGCACCGAGGGACGTTCGGGCAAAACAGCAGCACCCCGACGCCCTGACTTGAGTCTGCTGCATGCAGTGGTCTTCCTAGCTGGACTAGAAAGGGTAGCGCAAGCAAAATTGCGGGAGAAAATTAAATACAGAGCTTCTCCCACTAATGAAGGCTCTGAATACTCAATAAATACACTCATTATTAACAGGAGAGATTGACTTTTTTCCTTGTTTTACCATTCCCCACACAAGATGCGTTATCTTCAGCTACCAGAACCCTGTAGTAGTGCTTGCCCGTGTCTGAGTGCAAGGTTTGGCAGGAGCACAGCTCCCTTTTGGGCTTCACATTAAGGTTTTCCTCTCATGGTGCCAGAACACAACTCTGTCCTGTGCAGACACTGAGCTGGGACTTGCCAGATGATACGCTTCCCCCCATTCTCCATATGTAGCCCACATCTCATGTCTTTGGGATGAGTTCCATCCTTGTTATGCAGCAGTGATAGCACCAGCTGTAGCACGACCCTGATGTGCAGCCACAGAACTTAGAAATTCATCAGAGCTCAGCCTGGCTAAAGCTTCAAGACTACGTTTCAGGCACTGTTTTGCCCTGGGAGCCCAAAGACCCTCGTCCTTTTCAAGTTTTATACCCAAAGAGCCCAAGGTACCACAAAGCTTCATTCCCAGGCCTCCAAGATTTATAGTCCAGGGAATATTTCAGCAGATTGAACTGAAATCTTTCAAGTCTTTCTTAGCATTCCACTTCAGCAATTCCAGGAGCCAAGTAAATCACCATGCAACCTGTCTTGTACCCAAATTTACCATTGATCCATTAAGGATGAAGAATTTTCACGAGAAAGTTTACCAGGCCTAGCAACACCTTTCCCATTTAAAATTTCATTTTTAGAATTAGACATTAAAAAAAAAATAAATTGATTCTGCACTGGAATTTGCAAGAGAACCTCACAAAATTTGTATTCCTTGGTTGGTTTCCTAAAGGAAAGGAACAACAGTCTGTCTGCTTCAGTTAAAATAAATATTTATGTTGATTTTAGTGTTCGTGGGAAAATATTTTTGTGATCAAAGACAGTTGTTGACCAGATCTTCTGGGGAAAACATACTCCAGTTGTTTATAGTCTCTGTTTGCTGGCCATCCCCTTCTATAAAAGACAAGCAGTGAAGTTAAAGAGCAACAGCTATTAAGCCGACAGATAAAAGCTGCCACCAAGTGTCCATCAGAAATAATTTTCCCCTATTTTCTTTTAAGCACATCCTGGTAACTCTTAAACAAAGTACTTAGGTGTGTTAAAGCAAAGAAAAAACCTATCACGTCTTTCTGCTCAAAACTGAACATGTGCTTAGTGATTTTGTTGAATAACAGCTGGAGCACTTCATTACAAGTAGTCTTTTCATGGTTCATACAATAATATGCTCATTTCCTATAACAGTTTTATATTCTTATATTACATCAATATAATTCTCAGTTTTGAAAGAAAGAATCTCAGTGCTTTGAAATAACGTTTCAGTAATATGAACATGGTGTAGATTTGCAGAAAATCATGTCTGTAGCATCTGTTAATTTAAAACTCTTCTAATTTTTAAATCTGAACTATTAAAAAAAATAATCTCGAGATTCTACATGAATTACAAACCTATTCCATATAATACTTGTTTTAATTTTGCAGCCAAAAAATTTTATTTTTCCAGAATAAGGTCCAAATGTTCCACTTGTTCCATTTGAAGATAAATTAAGTATGATGTACCAAAAGTTTCCTTCAGTAGCTGCATTGATATCAGAGATGAAAACTAATCATAACTAAGACTCTCCTGTCTGTAGCACGGCTGTTAGCAGGACTCAAATAGACTGCCCTATTGATTTAAAAAAAAAAACCCAAGCAACAATGTCTTTGATATAATAAATTGTTCACAGTAACAAATTAGAGAGAGCAGTAATTCTGGATTTGATAAGAGCTCAGACACAGCCTTGAACCTTGGAACAGCTTTATTTTGAAGAAGGGAGTGCCAGCAAGGCCACGTACGTAAACCAGGGAATCTGGCCAGCACCATTCCATCTGACAGCCAAATGAACTGCACACAGACAGTATTGTTAATATCGTAAAAATTGACTGCAGCCACAGCGTATCTTTTCCCATCTAAACGGGATCATTCAAATCCTCACCAGGTTCTGATGGGTAAAGTTTGGTTGAAAATATGGACTTTAGCCACAACAGAACTGCGTTGATTTAATTTTCAACTGTATTAAAAAACAGACTAAGCAACAAAGAAGTAAAATCCCACGGAGATGCCCAAAGTAGGTTTGCCTAGAGTTTATACTAACTTTGAGAAGATTTATGTTACTCTTTCATCATTAGTAAATAATGATTGGGTAAAGCAACGGTAAGTAAAAGTCAGAGAAACTTAACTGACACAAGTTGAATTTGTAAGTCAATGCAATTGTTAGTGTTGAGGGGTTGCCCCCCTTTAAATTCAGTTTAACTAAGCAAATTAACATCTTTAGTGCTACCCTCCTGAGTGCTAAGTTGCTTTTTAGGCAACGAGGCTATCTGAAAATAACTGAGGGCACCAAGCTCGCCAAAGTGACCAAGAAGTGGCTCAGGCAACTCATACCTCACCTGCCAGCACAAGGGGCTAGGGCTTGGGCTCAGCTAGAGAAGCAGCACAGTAGAAATACTGTGGTACAGAGACAGCACCAAGCACAGGGAGAGCCTACACCCACATCAGTAAGGCTCTTGGTTGAGTTTAAATGGAAAAAAATGGGCTTTTTATTCAATTCTCAGGTATAAAACAGGCAACACCAACATTTGCTCATGCCTGCATCCCTGCCAGGGAGGCTGTGTGTGTCAGGAAGACATCAAAAAGCCACTTGTTCACCTGTTAACCTCACCTGCTACTAGAGATGGAGAGGAGCTTCCCTCAACCCCAGCAAGGAGGCCAGTACAAACAGGAACCACATTGGACGTGCTCAGGACTCAGCACCCCCCAGGGCTTCTCTTTCCCCAGGTGAGCAGCCTAGCTTCTTAATTGCCCAGGTGACTCCCATTTCAGTAGAATCCCAAGCCTAGATTGGCTCAGCAATAGCTGAGCACTAATTTAAGCCAATTTGAGTGCTTTTGCATAGTGTAATAGTTTCTTGCTGATGAGCAGGAAGAGCTTTATCAATAGTGGTTGTGGTCATCTATATCTTTGGTTTACCTGGCCTGCATGGTTCTTCTGTTGGGTGTTTTTTGTTATCTGATCTATCTTAGTGGACCTAGTTTTTCTACTGGGCTTGTTTTCTGCAATTTTAGAGAGTGATACTGGTTCACGGAGAGATCTGAAGCTGACGCAAAGCAAGCAGCAAGGAGGCACAGATCAGTACAGTGAGAGGTAAGCAGAGTCTCTTCCTTCAGCGATGTTAAAGCGGGGTGATGTGGTTTGTGGAGTTGCACCTGAATCTCATTTATCTTGTTCCCTCTAAGAGCCAACACTAGTAGAGCTGGGCAGCAAGGGCTTGATCCAGAAAAAAAGCATATGGGGTAGATTCTGTAAGTTGTGGGAGCTGTGCCCTTGCTTTATGACTCAGCTGGATCAGGTCTAGTGCAGCTCTCTGCCCTCGTGGCTAGAAGGGATGATGGCAGGGTGACAGCAGGGCTGCCCCTTTCCCCAAGGCTTAGAGAGTTATAACTTGCTTTCCTCTGCTTTTGGTACATGTAAACTATGAATTACTTTTTAATTATTTTTTTAAGGCAACGTTACAGGGTTAGGAGTGTTCATAGGAGCTGTAATTAAGCCTGGCTAGCAGGTATGAAGGGCTTTAACCCCAGTGAGCTGCTGTTGGGTGTGTATCTGTGCCACACCAAGCCTGTGACAGTGCAAGGAAAGAATAATATTGCATACAGTATTCTAGGGCTTAAGGAGAATTCTGCTGCGCCTCTAGGTAGCTTGAGGAGCCTGCTTTAATCAAGGCTGTGAAATAGCTGCAGTTCCTGGCTTTCTGCTGATGCCGAGTGCGTTGAGATGAGATGCTTGTGCCTTGCCTTGGGGCACTGAAAGCCCTCAGGGGTGGCCCATGGGCCTGTTGCCGCCCAGCATCTTAGAACAGTTGAGCTTTGTACCTGATAACTGGCATGATACACAAGCCAGACCATCCTTAATTTCCCCTTCAAGCACACCATTCCCTCCTCCTTGTTCCTTCCTGGTCTGAGCACTCATTTCCTTGTTCCTCCTTTCAGCCAGTGCTTTATGTGGAAATTAGAAGCTCTGAGAACATACCCTGTGCTGTAGAGGTCTTCCTCACCTGCCTGTAAAGCACCCAGGGTCGTGGCCTCTCCTGTACATGGTCGCTGGGAAGTGCAGAGAGGAAGGACAAAGGGGGGTTACAGCGGAGCTGGGGTGGGTCACGGGGAGTTGCAGTTTGTGGGCTTGTGCTGTCCTGATGTAACTGCAGTTTGTACTGTTGGACCCGGCTTGTTTTGAGTGCAGAAATTGTCCCTGGCTGTGGGAAGGGGCCAGGAGAGGGGCTGTGGCCAGTGGGGACAGTAGTGAGAGCTGCCAGCAGCTATGGGGCTGGGTAATGTTCCTGTGGGTCTGACATAGTGTGGTCTTTAGGGACATGGTGCTATTTATAGAGGCAGCACTGACAAAAACTGGAAGAACAGAAAAAATAAACTTTTTTCCCTGCGAGTGTTGGATTGGTTTTTTGTGTGGTGGTTTTTTATTTTTAATTTTTAGCACTGGGGTGCTGACAGTTGGTTGTTAATTGGTGTAATGGAGGGCAGGCTCACCTGGGGAGCAGGGCAAACCAGGAGTGATAAATGCTCCTGGATCCTCCTTAGTACCCCAGGAGGAAGTTGCGATCAAGACTTGAAGGTGTTGGGCTGCCTGGTTGAGTGGTGAATCTCAGCAGCACCGTGCACTGAGGGTACCATGTTGGGTGCATGGCCAGGGCTGCACAAAGGAGGTGCCACCTTGTTCTGATGCCTTCCCTTCATTTCCAGCTGTGACATTACATCATCACTTTTGACACTCCATGTACATTGAGTATACAGTTAATATCAATTTTCCACAGTGAAAATATTTTTTGATGTTTATTTTTTTCCTTTCATTGTTAGCTTTGAAATGTATGGTTTAAAAAGAAAAAGCAACCAAAAAAAATAATCCACCAACCCACCAAACAAACACCAAAACAAGAACCCCAAACTAACAAAAAAACCCTTGTGGTTCTTCTGTATAGACCAGCCCTTAAGAGGAAGAAAAGGGTGCTGGGAGGCTGAGTTATGAGGAGAGAAGCTGGACCAGGCCAGAGAAGTTGTCCTTGGACTCCCTAGGTGCTGAGGGGTTCCCACCCTGCTGATGGTTGTGCAGAATGCTCAGGCACTGAGTGGGAAATCATAGAATCATAGGATGGTTAGAGTTGGAAGGGACCTTAAAGATCAAGTTCTTGCCCCCCTGCCCTGGCATGCTGCCTATGTCAGAGGGGAACATTTGTGCCAAAACTTGGTTCAAAGGGCAGCTCTGACACTTGGAAGGAGGACACTGCAGCATGACAGGTCTTGTGCCCTGATGCAGATGGCATCCTGATCAGCCAGGACATTCCTCCTTCCTGATGGCCCGTGTGCTCACCCAGCTACCACCATTCCCAGCTCTTCTCCCACCGTGCCAGAGGTGCTGCAGCTGCCTGGGCTGGGACGAGCAGCCTGCGTGGGAGCGGTACTCTCTTGAGACAGCTTGGCTGTGAAAAATTGAGCTATTTACTTGGTGGTTTTCCAGAAACTTTGTGTTTCTGGAATGAAAGGACTTTATGTAAATCTCAGTTTCAGTTTTAAAACAAAATAAATAACTAGTTGGCTGGAGGACAATGGCAGCACAAACCTAATGCAGCCTGAAGTTGCAGGAACATGCCAGAATGTGTTATTTTTAAAATTCTCCAAAGTCTGAGCCAGTCATTTTGAGTTTTGTGTGTTCCCCTCTTTTAATTGTTTCAATGATTGGCCCTAAAGTGACCCAGACACACTTGCACCTTGCCAGCTGCCGTTCACTCCTGCCTCTCCTGGGTGAGGTAAGCCCACAGCTGCTTTAGACAATCCTCCCTGAAGGGATGGGCTGAATGGAGACATTTTGTTCAACCTGCAAGTTGCTCTTAAGAGGAAATTAGTCTTTCAGAGAAACCTGTGCAAAAGGAGCCCATGTGTATCACTTTGAGTGGTCACGCCTCTTCCACAGATACATGGGATCCTTAAATGGCTTCAGCCCAATGGGAGATTAAACTATCTGGAGAAGCTGTTCTTCCCTCTTGCCTGCTGTATTTTATTAGCTTGGGTTTTCTATTGCTCAGTCTTCTATGGTGACAGATGCTTGGGGCTGGGGTTGGAGGGCAGCACTGGTGGGGTGGCCGAGGAGTTCCCCAGGGTGCATGGGAATGGGCTGGAGACTGGTCCTGGGCTGCTCCTGTGGGAAGGACCTCATAGCCCCAAACTGGAATCAAGTGCTATTGCACTGAGCCCTCAGTGGGGGTCAGGCGTTCTTTTTATAATTTGCATTTTGATATTCCAGACTTAAGAGGCTCATTTGCAGGTTTTCCTTTTCACTAGAACACAAAAGACACTTTTTACACTGCCTGTCAGTTAATAACTTCCCTTGCTTCTCGTCTGGGGAAACCAGCTCATGTACCCCTGAGAGGGCTGTCACCAGGAAGAAACGCTCCCTGCTGGGGCCTTCTCTGGAGATAACAAGGGAAAACTGAGCGGCTGAGCTGATCTAATTGCTCACTGCTGCTTCCCCTCCACCCTCCTCTTCTTGAGCTTATTCCCAGTGGTACTTTCCCATCTCCTTCTGGCTCTGGTACCTGCCTGGTGGCAAGTGGGTTCAACTCATAAAATCAGTGGACAGCTAACTCGACTACAAATAAACCCTGAACAATTAAAAAAAAACCCCAAACCACTCCAAAAATACCCACTTCTGGGGATGAGTAATGAGCAGAATCAAAGGGAAAGAAGTGAGGAGGGAAACACAGTCTGTCTTTGGCAGCAGTGGGCACTGCTGGATTAATTAAAACTGTACTATGTAAGGGTGGAGCATCCTCCTTTGCAGGTGTCAGGAGATACCCTTTGAACTGAGTTTTGGCACAAATGTGTCCCTCTGACACAGCCAGCATGCCAGGGCAGGGGGGCAAGGAAAGGCAGGAGCACCCACCTTCAGTGTTTGGTTGGCAATAGAGACAAGGCTCAGCTTGTGGCTGATTAGAGACCAGCGTGGACCTGGCTGCGAGCATGTGTGCCTGCCCAAGGTCACCTGGAAGGCAGAGGAGGGTTGCTCTGCCACAGGAGCTTGTCTCCACTCCCACATCCATCTGCAACACCACACAGGGTTCATCCCACCCTTTTGGGTGCTGCACAGCTGGGTGGTGGTGTGTTGGGGTAATATCCTCCTGTGTGTCCCACCACCTCCCTCGAGTTGCCCCAAACTTGTATCGTTGCAGGGGACCTGTGTCAGGGGAGAGACCTGCATGTGCCTCAGCTCAGCCAAAAAGTAGTCATTTCACCCCCTGGGCTGTCTGGGTGGGAGTCCAGGGCTGGGCATTGAGGGAGGAATGCCGTTCTTGAACTACTGTTATCTTGGAGAAGCTGCCTGCAAATGCACCCCAGAACACCATAAATGAGGGTGCTTTGGAAAGAGAAATATATTATCAGAGCAAATCTTGGCAAGGAAAGGACATCTGACACCTGGGTGAGCAGCTTCAGGGGGATGGACAGATCCTGTTCTTCCACTGAGAGCAGAAGACTCTGTGTGTTCTCCATCTTGCTGGGCTGGGAGAGGGGGGAAATACTCCAGTTGCACCAGCCCCTACAAAATCCATCACTAAGCCCAACAGTGTCTGTGGAATCTGTAACACAGTTTTGCTGTACTTTTTGGAAAACCAATTTTATAAATATCAGGAGTATTCCAGCAGTGCTTTCATTCAGCTTTATTGTATAAAATAATGTATTTGAAAAGACTTTTGTAAGATATAACACAATTACTGTAGTTCATGAAAATCATGCAAATATTTTCATTTGTAAAAGTACGAAGAAAAAAAAAAACAAACCAAGAGAAAACTGTGTTCTTATGGGATATCCCTTCAATGTCTAAATATGAGATTAGAGGAGCTGGAAGTTCATCAGAGTTTTTACCAAGTGCTAAAGGAGATCAGAAATAAGACTGGAAAACAAGAAGATGTGCCAGACAGTGAGGAAGACACTCCTTCCACTGGGCTGCTGAGATGGAAACCCTTGTGTTACAGGAGTGTTGGCCTCCCCTGGGGCAAGGCAGCCAGACCCAGTGGCTTTGTAGCAGGAGAACTCTTTGCTCTGGTAATAGTGAGCTATTTTGGCACATGTCCCTGTATTACCTGGTACAGAAGAGAAAAAAAGAATTGTGACGCTCAGCTTAGCAAGAGCAAAAAGCTTAGCTGAGCAAAAGTTCAGCCTTTGAGTTTTCTGGGGGTTTTTTGTTTTGTTTTGGTTTGGTTTTTTTTTTTTGTTTGTTTTGTTTTGTTTGTTTGTTTTGTTTGTTTTTTCCATACAGTTCAGAACCAAAACATTGATTTTGGAGCATCTGTAGTATTTGATGTGCAACAAAAAACAACAACAACAAAGCAGCAGTAAGATGGGGTCTCATTGTAGCATTAAGCCCTTGAGGAGGACCTCAGGAGCACCACAAGTATCTCCTTCCAGGAAAAACTGGAAGGGATGAAGAGAAGGGGTTATAAATGCATCTGTTTCTGGAAAAAAGGTTCATGCTGTCTTTGACAGTTCAGTCTTATCTGCAAAGTTCATCTTCCCCAGTAGCTCAGAGGCCCACAGGTATTTGGCTTGTGCAGTCCAGTTTAGGTTCTGGTCACAGTTTACCACTGCTTGTCTGAAACCAGGTGCTGGACCACAAGGCTGGTATTTCGAGACTGAAATCTGAGAAACGCTGTGCTCAGTGCAATGGCTTGTGTCTTAGGAGGAGTCTTGCCATGAGCCTGCAAAATGAGATCTCTCTTTTGTGTCATTCTCTATTTAGACCAGATACCTTTTCTTATTAGTACTGCTTTGATGAAGCCAAGAGCTACTCTTAGTCTTACAACTTTAGCTGACAATTTCCTGACTCTTAAGTAGTTAGTAAAGTGTAGCTCTGTATTGACAAGGGTTGTAACTACTGTGGGGTGTAGGGGGAGGAGGTGCAACCATAGTCTCCAGAAATGGCACTTCTGAGCTCACTTTTCAGGAAATGGTTGTTGATTTCCATGTTTTATCATAATAATATCATAAAGCATTCCGCACTAGTATTCAAGTTACATGTCTGTGGCATGTTGGAATCATCACAGAAAGCATAATGTGTAGTTCTGAGATTTAGAGATTCATGAAGCTGCTTAAAGGTGTGTCCTACTGGTTGTGGTAGCCTGTGGATGAGTTGATGGCATCAAGTAAATATCTATATATAGCCAATAAAGGCTGATAGTGCCAAAAAGGTGGAATTGTATGATAATCCCACACACGTCCATGTACAGGCTACACTTTTCTGGACTGAAATCTCATGCATTTTCTATTTTTTCCCCAGAAGCTAGTTTCTCTTCCTATATTTCGTTGAGGTAATCTTGATCGGGGTATATGAGGAAGCCAGTAAATAAGCTGTCTGTCCAGTAGGGATCATAAAAGAGCCCATTTTGTTCTGAGTAAAAGATCTGCAGCCATACCTCATCGTCCTGCTTCAGAGAAAGAATGGTTGATCCAGATGCTACGTCATGGTTTCCAGTGTTGGCATCAAAAGTCTTGATCCGGTACTGCCCGTTGTGGACCAAGCCAATGGCCAAATGTTTGTTGGCCAAAGTGATATCATAAGTGAAGTAGTAAATGCCTGGGATGCTGCATATAAATTTCCCACTGGAAGCGTTGTAATGTCCTCCCT
Source organism: Thinocorus orbignyianus (assembly GCA_013400375.1). Taxonomy (NCBI): domain Eukaryota; kingdom Metazoa; phylum Chordata; class Aves; order Ciconiiformes; family Thinocoridae; genus Thinocorus; species Thinocorus orbignyianus. The sequence continues at coordinate 960,422 of VXBW01000794.1, read as the reverse complement.
CATTCATCAGGATCCTGTCAAATTTGATGGGCAGCCTTTCCCTGGGGTAACTCTTTGAGACTGCCACAGAGAAGGCAGATTTGGCTTTGTTTGCATTACAGGTGCAGGGTCCTGGCAGTCCAGTCTCACCCTTGTTCCCTTTGGGCCCTTTCTTTCCCGGTGCTCCATTTTTTCCAGGATTTCCCTTTAAACCCTTTGGCCCTCGTGGGCCTGCCTTGCCAATAGCTCCTGCTTTTCCCTTTGGTCCTGGCTTGCCAGGGTTTCCAGTCCTGCCTTGTGGACCTAGAAAACAAATAACCTTGTAAATTTTCCAGTGAAAGAGATTATATGGTAAGTGGGAAGGGATTATATCATTGCAGCAGTATATTTCCACTTAGGAAAACCACCGTGCTTGTGAGAATCCTGATGAAATACCACCTGGGGCTGGACATCTGTCAGGACTGACTAAGCATGTTAGGTAGGTTGTTGACATGATAACAATGGGACTTAGGAGCAGGACAGTCTGTCCCTTTTAAGGACTGAAAGACTGTTTCAATTATCTGGCTCACTTGAGAAAAAGGAACAATTTATTACAAAGTTAGCCAAGAACAAGCTTTAAATGTTTAGATTTTTCAGGAGTGGGAAAGGTTTGTGAAGCGTTTGGATGTAGCTTTGAGCAGATGGAGTACTTTTAATCTCATGTCTCTCTCTTTTTTATTATTATTTTTTTTTAATTTAACAGGAAGCTGTTGTTCAAAGTACCCAAACAACTAAAATTCTAGGTGTAGTAAAAAGCCCAGCCTAGCTGGGGGATGAACCAGGAGACACCCAGTGCAGGGACTGCCTTGAGATGGGAAGTGAGTTGTGCTGTCACAGTGATGCTGAAACTGCTGATTAGTGCTGATTGCGGTAGTGCCTGATATAAGACAAATTCATAGGAATTTATACGGGTCTCTTGACCTGCTGTAGCAAGACCAGATTTAAATGCAACTGTGGGTGGAAACCTGTTCTCCAGATTCCCTGTTTTGGGGGTGGGAGAAGAGAATGAGACGCAGCTTTGGCACGCTGGTGTTATGCTGAATCAGGAGTGCACTCTAGTGTGGCAATGGGAAATCACTGCTTTCTCCCCACAGCTGGTCCTGATGCTTACTGACTGTACAGCTGGCTCTAAAGGAGAGCCCCACCTCAGGATTAAAGAAGGGTTGTTGCTAGCTTTGATTTAGCTGGAGCATGGTCAGAGCAGTGCCTGTTACCCGACTAGAGTGCTCCGGGGAGCAATTACTTAACTTTTTTACCTGACTTTGTTTTATTGAGAGCACCACTTCGTCTTATCTAAAGAGTATGTATTGGAACAGGGAAAATCTCACCTCATAACAAAATGAAGCCAATTGCACACAGCATTAAGATGCTATCAGCAAATAACGTGTGTCTGAACCCTACTGGCAGGAGGTGACAAGTGTGAGAAGTTGGAGGGGGCAGAGTGAAAATTCCTGGAACAGTTTCCTACAAGATGTTGTCTGTCCCGAGGCTCAGATTTGGGGTGACAGGTCACTGTTAACTGGGCTGTTGTACTATTGCTTTTACATTTTACTCCTGTTGTGTTACGAAACGCTCTTCTCTTACCTTCATCGCCATGCTCGCCTTTATCCCCATCCTTGCCATCTTTGCCATCTTTGCCTGGGAAGCCCATCCTGCCAACCGTCCCTGGAGCCCCAGGTGCGCCGGGTGGCCCAGGTGGTCCGGGGGGTCCTGGCAGGCTGCATGCCAGCTGGGGACCTTCCTGCAGCACTCCCTTGGCAAAGCCCCCCAGGATATGGTTTGCCACACAGGGCATAGTCCAGAGGAGGAGGACAGCAGAGATCATGGTGCAGCCTGCAAAAAGAAGATGGAAAGTGTGTATTGTGTGTGGCAGCCAGACCCATGTGTGGGTATGGTGCTGTCCCTCTACTGGGATGGTGTGTTGTAGAGGCTTGCATGAAAATGGGAGGTAATTAGGCTTTTTTTTGGTAAGTTGGAGGAGCTGTTTGTTTTGGTGTGAAATGAATGTAGAGATTTGGCTTATGGAGTTTTCTAGGCCTGATCAATGTTTTTTTTAATTTTTGAAATTTTGGGGTTTTTTTTGAAATTTGCTCTTCTCTGAGTCTGTGTCTGTGGCCATCCATTGTTTTGTTCCCTGGGCCTCCTTTTCCCTGAAACATAAATAGTGGTGGCAGAGGGGTGCAGAAAGCAGCCACTTGGGGCTAGAGGAGTGGAAGAAGGAGAAAGGGTTTTGGTGTAAATTTCCCAGTAAGACCTGTCCTTTGACTGGGTTGCTGGGGTTTCTTACACAGCACAAAACCTGTTGTGTGATGCAGAGCTGTATTTAGAAGATGGGCCTGTGGAAGCCTTGGGCCAAGGCAGTCCATACTGCCTTTTGTCTGACAGTATGAATCGAGCCTCTTATGTGGTTGAGGATGTCCCGTTCCTTGTCACAACTGGGCTGCATGGCACTGCATATCCTGCAGCCCAGTTGCCCCCCAGGTCTCTGGCTCAGTGTTGGGGTGCAGCCTCACCTGTAGCAGAGACCAACCCTACTGCAGGTTCTGCTGGGGGTTTCCTAACCCCTTGCCATGCTGACCTGCCTCTCTAAGGGGACAGTAGCTCAGTTTTCATGTCTCCTGGCTCTCTAAAGTAACCATTGCTTTAAGTACAGCAAGTGCCAAGGTAGAGCATCCCAGGCTCTACCTTCTTCCATTGTGGGAGGCTGAGTCTACTGGGCTTGTCTCATTCCACTCCTGGATGAAGAAAAAGCAATAGAAAACAATTTTTGGAATAAAGCTATTCCCACCGACCTGCTAATAATACAGAGCAGTAATTATACAGTAAAATATTCCTCTGGATGTCTGCACATGGAACTGTTTGCAAATAGCTATCTGTGCTCCATGTGCAACTCTTGGGTAAATTCAGTGCATCTTGAAATAGTGCTCAGATACAGCAGCAGCAGCTTAGAGAAGATGCTCAAAATCAGGCTGATTGATGAAAGCCCATCTTCATGCATGACCCCCCTCAGACTCTGGGTATTAGAAGCATTTAAAATAAAATTGGGGTTCTGCACATGGTAATAATCATGGTAAAAAAGAGAATTTTCCCTATGGTATTAGTCTCTGACTACCCATGTCAAAGGTGCTCCTGCCATCCCCTTCCTGGAACAGAAAACCTCTCCATGCCCAGACGGAGGATTTTTCCCTCCCTTTGCTCTGCCAGTGAGGGATGTTACAGCCATTGCCACCAGCTCCCCAACAGGGCTAGGCTTCCTGGTGGGCACTAACCACAGGCTGAGGGGAAAAGCTAGTGGAGTTGTGATCTTTTCAGTTGTGTGAGTATGGAAATAAGCTGGTGGGGAATGAAAGACATCCCCTGGCCCAATATCTTTCTTCCAGATTTTGAAGCTGGAGTAGCCCTTGGAGAAATGAGACACAAAGCCTAAAACTGCCCCATATAAATCTGTGGCTGGTTCACTATTTTCTCAGTAGCTCTTTGATTAGGAGAGATCAAACTAAAGCCAAAGGATTTTTATTTTTTTTTAAAGGAATTAGCCAGGTATCACTTTGATACAACTCCTACCCTTGGGCTAAAAGGTGCACACTTTTATTTGATGGAAAAGACTTGTATGAAATTTAGTCTTTTCCCTCATTACAGCTACCTCTGATGGTAGGGGGTTAAATATTTTACAGGAGTCATCCATTTGCATGGGCTTTCTTAACACGTCCCAAAGTTCTGCTAACGAAATACAGATTGTAAGAGAGGATTGAAAAGCAAGTAAACTCCCTTTTAGATGCTTCTTCAATCTTTGGTGCCGAAGCAAACATATAGTTAAATGCAGAAGCAGTAGAAGATGAGCTGGAATATCCCCGACTTTTCAGTCTGTCAGTGGCCTTTTGGGCGGGCAAAGTCCTGCTTGTCATTAAGCCAAATACCGGGAGGCTTTAGCATCTCCCCACTAGTGTTATGTTTAACTCCTGCGCTGGAAATAAGATTCTTAAAGTATTGGATAAATTTCATGTTGGCCTTAGTGCTCTCATCCTGGTATTGGCTGCTGAAAGGGGTGGAAATGCATATTATATGCTCCAAATCCAGCAAGCAATATGCTCCATATTAATGCTGAGTGGGAGCCCCCCAGTTCTGTGCTATGTATAATTAAGAACATGCAGAGGAGTGGGAAATGCAAAACAGATCTCCGGGCTGGATTTGGCTGCTAGGCTATTTTGTTCTTCAGCTCTTTTGCTTTTCTTATACCTAAGGTTATTGCTGCTGGTGAAAGGTGTCAGTTTAATGGCCTGGTGAGGCAGAAATGACCCATCAGTATTAATGTGGACAGTTGAATAAAGGCTTCTCGGTTCACAGAAAGGGAAACAAAATGTTAGAATGCCTGTGAAGTGGGAGATCCCAAGGAAGGCTACATCCCTGCTTCCCAGTAACCATCTCAAATGTGGCAGAAGAGAAGTGAGAGACATTTGGAGGGGGGATGACAGTAATAAGTAGTGGCAAGGAAAAATGTCACTGTGGAAAAAAAGCTAGGACTGCTTCATGTATAGAAGAAACAGGCAAAAGGGAGCACAGGGTGGGAGGGCTCCTTCTCTTAACTACTTCTAGTACCTTCAGACAACCCAGCTAGTTGACCTGATATGATAAAAAGTGGCAAACACAAAATACCCCAAGACTGGGAGGTCAGCAGTCCCGGTACTTGGATAGACAGGGAATATTTGACTACCTGCCATGCTCTGGCACAGCTCTCGAGTTGGTGTTAATTAACGGCTCCACAAGAACATTTCATGCTACATCACAGCAGTGTGTGTGGGATGCAAAGCATAGTCACATTCACAAGAGGAGCTATAAATAACCTCTTAAAGAATTCTCTTTGAAAGAAAACAAACCTCATGCTGTTCCACCTTAAAAGGAAAATTGCTCCTTGATGTAGCATGTATGATGAGCTCCAAAAAGCAAATTGGAAACAGATCAGCATCTTCTCTGCAGTACAGGCAGCAGGCCTGGCACTGGAGCCCCTGCTGCACAGTTTCAGCTGAGGTCTTGCTTTTCTAGTGACATTTAAATTAATGGAGACTTTTTGGCCGAGACTGATGCATGTCTTCCCTGTGTGGGAGTGTGCCCTATTCCGGGGGGGTTATGAGAGATGGCTGGGGAGGAGAGGAGATGCTGCAGCATCCATCTGAGTACAGGGGCAGGGCAATGGCTGTAGTTCGTACCTGCCACTGAAATGCAAACATTCAGCTCCTCGGCACCTGGAGAGAACACAGTGGTATCGGGTACTGGTTTTTGCATGGGAAAAGAAAGTGGACCAGCTTCACTTAAACAAGCTATCTGGGGTGCTTTCAGCATCAGCATGGCTGGCCAGGCCTTAGGGCTACCATGCCCTGGTTTCTTCCCAGCAGAGCCTGGGGCAGCACCGGGTCTTCCTTGAAGTTATCAAGCATGTTACCAAAAGCAGAGGTGCTCTGGCCCTTCACATGTGGAATGCCTCTCCGTTGGTGACAGCGTGTTGGTGATGGGCAAGATCTCATGCATACAGAAGTGCTTTTCTTCCCAGTACCTAAAAATACGTATTCATCCATTGAGTGACTCTGAAATGATGTCTTTGGAATCGCTTAGCAGCAATGGTGCTTTCTGGGTTGCTCAGTTGAAGAATACCAAGTCCTCAGGCCCAGGAGATGCAACTTTTGTGCTTCCAGAGGCTGGGTAGGCTCCGGCTGAGACCTTGTGTTCTCATCGTTGTTGGCTCAAACCTCCACCCAGAGAGAGGAGAGAAGCTCCAAAATGTGCTGCAAATGTCTGGACCCTGAGCTGGAAGGATGAGACTCAGACAGGTGGAGTGACAGATGTCCATCAGCTGGGTTTGAGAGACAATGATTCCCTGTGTCCTTCAGCTGAATCAATGAAAATTGCTGCTTTGGGTCCAGGGCATCCCCTGGAATCAGTGTGGTCTATAAAACTGTCCTGTGGATTCCCACGGGAATTTTGGAGGATGCTTGTCAGGAATCAAATCAGGAAGGAGACCATTTTGGATAGCATTTACTTCTGAATCTTAGAGCTAGGGCATACCTCTATAGAAAATGCCTCAGGGCAAAGAGAACAATAAAGACAGAGCATCTCTGATTTGCAAGTGTGGTACCTGCGGAGCTGAGTGATTACTGGCTTCTCTCTTCCTAACGAGCTGCATATTTAGGGGTCTTCACTATAATTACATGATAAAATGCATTAATGACTCCAAGCATGTGTCTGAAATGGGATGTTCTAACTCTGCCCTGTGGTCTACATTACATTCCCTTTCTGTCTGACGATGGTTTGTTGTCATTACTCGTTGCTTCAACAGGTCGTTCTCTTCCTGCCCAAGCCCAGGCCCTTGGCAGAGGCTGCCCAGTGCCCCAGCTTTCTAAGGGAGGTGAGACTGGGGCATAGCTTTCCTTAGGACGGAGAAATGCTGTGAGTGGGTGGACTGCCTGGCTCCCCAGCTGCTTTAAGCAGACACTTGTACACTTTGCAGGATTTGAATCTGACCCCGTTGTGCTGAACCCTGAGCATCCTGTGAGCTTCTGTAGCACATGGAGCACCTGTGCAGGGGGACTGCAAACCCACACTCTCCAATAGCTTTTCTGTGCATGATGCTTGTTGCTGGAGCTACAGCACATCAGTATGCTGTCTGGACCTGCACCTTCTGTTTCTGCTGGCTGCTGCAGTGTAGGGTGGGTTGCTGCTGCTGGAGGGGCCTCACAGGCAGGAGCCTTGGGTACACACCTCTTGCCATGTCTCCCCTATAGCTTTGGCTGCCATGGCATCCCTGCTCTGCATGGCTGCTGCAAGCCCCGCTGAGACCACCCTTGTCCCAGCCCTGCTACTGCTGAGCTTCCTGAGACACTTCACAGTTAAGAAACCAGACCAATTCCATGGATCTACATGCAGTAAAAAGGTGTTTCTGTATGAAAATATTTTGCTTGTAAGGGTGAGCCCCAGGCACGAAGGATCAGTTGTAGTTTCTGGTGCTTACAGGACAGCTGGGCTGAAATCCCATCAGAGGGAAAAATCCCAGAGGGTTTGCCAGACATTAAGTGGTTTGGTGGCATGTGCGGCGGCCAGATGGTGATTTTTGGCCAGGGAAACCACCCTGTGCCATGTGGTGGTGGCGTGTGCCTGCCCATAGGAAGCAAAAGTGAAGAGGGGGAGAAGAGAGTCTGAGGGGAATCGCTCGCTGCTCGGAGAGAGGGAGGGAGGAGCCGGGTGGTCTGAGAGGGGACCCAGCAGTGAACAAACAGCCGCGGCTGTCTACTCTGATTCCTTTCAATACTCAAGGCTTTCTTAAGCAAAACAACCACCTTCTTGCTTCACAATTTCCCAGCATACCTCAAGGAGTCTTAATTAGTCTTCAAAATAATCATTACCCCCGTGAGCCTGATTCTCAGCTCTAGTGGTTGCCCTGTGGCATCCCTGAGGTGAAAGGCTAGGGGAGCCCTTGGATGTGTGGGGCTGATTTAGATAAAATAAGGTGTGCCACCAGTGACAGTAGCTGAGATATTTAAATTCTGATATAAGCCAATGAAGTAGTTATGTCAGATCTATTGTCTGCTATTGCACAAAGCAATGTCAAAAGAGGTAAAGGAGAGCTATGTGTCGTCTTTGCCTTAACCTGTATCACTGCCTCAGCTTTAGGCAGCCAGGGATGCCTGTGGCAAACCTTCCCTAGCCCCGGGCTAAAGCCCTATTACAGAAGCTGCTGATGGGGACCGGGGTGAAGGGAGAGGCTGCGGTGTTGGCTGTACGAGGTAGGTGCTCCCAGCAAAAGTCTGAGGAATGTTTCCTTCCTGGAGTATTTCTTTTAACTGGTGACTGTTGCCTGTATGTATTTCTGTGCAGGCATTGGAAACCTGAGTGCTCAATGATTTAGACCTTATTTGGTAAGTTTTCAAAGTTAAGGTTAAGAGGAGAGGGGGAGGGGAAAAAAAAAGGAAAAGTGAATCTACTCACCACGACTGATCTCTTTAGTGAGATCTTGACAGGCGCTGGAAACCTACACGACTTTAAGCAGATGTTTTGCTGCAGATCACTGTCATGCACAGAGCCCGAGCCCCATCCTGCTGCAGCAGCGTCCTTCTGAGGGGTGTGTGATACTGACTTTGGGCTTTATTTTCTATTAGCGTTTTAATCCTTTTTGCGCGGATTGCTCGCTTCCTGCAGCAGCTCCAGGTTTTGGCTCAATGTTGCCAGAGGCATATTTTTATTATTGTGTAATGGGTCTGAGCCTCTTCCTCTGTCACGTGGCACGGGAAGAAATCTTTACGCACACATGGCTGGAAAGCTCTTGATGCTTGGGGAGTTTTTCCCTTTCTCTCTCCCTTGCAGTCTCGTACGAAAGGTTCAGGATCGTTTCTGACCAGTTCTGCCTCTCTCTGCTGTAGCAGCTGCCTGCACAAGCAGAGTTTGTAAGGGGACAGGAAACATGGGTTGAACTAGGGAACAACTTTGGCACTTAATCCCAGAGCATTAGCAAGGAGAGCAAATCATGTTTTAGATGTAGAAACTCGCTTCTGAAACAATTTAGACAAACAGGTAATGGCAGATCACTCCAGGCTTGAATTAAAGGGTGTCGTGGTGAATAAGCAGCTTTGTGAATGTGAAGTTTGAGAGGAAACTGCCTGTACTTCTGCCCTGCTTCAGGTGGCTGAACGAGACAAAACATTGAGACTTTTCCTTAGGGATGGCAGGGCAGGAATGCTTCTGTCTTTGGAAAGAGTTGGGATTTTGTTTTAAGGTTGCAAAGTAATTGCAAGACCCCTAGCAATTGCCTAAGGTAAGACAGAAACACCAGAAGCAGTGGCTGAAGTTCAGCTCTAGATCTGCCAACACAGAAGTGTTGAATCGCAGTAAATCCCTGTCCCTTTGTGTTTCTCCTCAGCAGCAAGTCATGGTCTTGGGCTTTGAGCAGTGTTGATATCCTGGCTTATACCAGCTCATTAAACCCAGAATTTGCAAATTTGCAAAACTCTGCTTTCCTAAGTGCTCCCAGGGAGGTGCAGAGACACAAATGAGGGGTTGAAGAGTTTCCTGACCCCGTTTCCTCTCTGCTCACTGCTCCTTTCCTCCCCACTTCGCAGAATGCTCTGTAATACTGTGTGGACCAGACTTGTCTTTTTAAGGATCCAATGGGGAAGGTCTAAACAGGAGCTGTGAGATGACCCAGACATGGAACCTGGCCCCATAGGTGCTGGGCTGGCAGCATGAGGACCCATTACCTGGGCCCTGGGTCCATCTTCACCCATCCAGGGTGGGTCACTGGTGCTTCTGACTGTGGCCAGGTCCCAGTTGTGGGTGCATGGTTCCTGCTCTGCCCTGGCCAGGATCCTGTCCAGGGCTTGGGAGAAGTATGTGCTCAGTGGCAGGGCTCCAGGGCCTGTCCCACAGCTCTCCAGCCAGCAAATATTTTCTGCTCAGTGCAGATTATCAGCTGATGTGGAGTATGCTGGAAGCTTCATTCCTTACTCTGCCAGAATCCATCTTTATTGGAGATGTTGTGGGTTCGTTCGTTTGGTTGGTTTTGGTTTTGTTTTGTTTTGGTTTTTTTTTTTAAGCTTTCCCCAGTAGTTGTTTTTAGAACATGGTGGGAATGGATATAATATGAAAATTAAGTATATGTGCAGCTTGCTTTGTGAGCTGTAATCAGTTCCGCTACTCCTGAGAGGGGTGGGAATGTTTTGGCCAAGGAAGACCAGGGCTGTTTTCCTGCTGAGCTGATGGTCCCTCAGAGCTGGCACCCCAGCCTCCAGCTCCCCGATGGCTCAGTGATGTTCCCTGCCATGAACAACCCCCAAACCCACCCAATCATCTCCATAAATTTTGCTGGGTTGTTTTAGAAAAGCTGCCCTATGGCTGCAGAGCTCTGGCATATCTGCGGGGTGCTGCCCTCAGCCCCTCTGCCTCCCCAGCATTGGGGTGAGTGCAGATGGGGACACTCCCAGACATGGGCTCCAAGAGCTGCTCACTCCTGGGGCAGCTTCAGTAATTGGTTAAATATGAATTCTCACTTTTTGCCTGTTTCCATGAAGTCTGTAGGAACCCAGTTCTCTTGGAGAGCCTGTTCTGCCCAGGTGTGGGGCTGGAGTCAGCCAAATGGCTGAAGGTATTGCAGATGCACAGGTCCTGCCTTGGGTTTCTCATGGATGAAAACTTCCCACAGTTTTTGCCAGGGTGCCAGTCAGATTGGCCCAGGAAGCCGCAGTGGTTTCGTCAGACACTAATGGTGTTGAGGAGAAAACCCCTTTATGCTTATCAAAGAATCATTTTGGTTGGAAGAAACCTTTAAGACCACCAAGTCCAACTGTTAACACAGCACGGCCGAGTTACTACTAAACCATGTCCCTCAGCACTACATCTGTATGTCTTTTAAATGCCTGTAGGATATCCCAAACCTACCCCATGGCAGTTGTCCCGTGGATTTGGGATGGGTGCGAAATGGGCCAGGGATGACACAATGCTTGAAAATATAGGAGTCCTGCCAAGCAACTCAAGGTGTGTCGGGAGAAACTGCAGTTACTGGTGATTTCATGCTTAGATCCATGGTGTGTGGAAGGCAGGGAGAGCCTGACCTAGTTCTGTTTTGTGGGGAGAGGCCAGGCTGGGAAGCTCCTGCCAGGCAGATGGAAAATGTCTGTGCAGCAATGCTGAGCTAAGCTCGCCCAGGGTCCCAGACAGCTTTGCTGGAGAACATGTTTGGCAGCACGCTTTGTTAAAGAAATAAACTGCCCGTTCACAGTGAAACAGAGCAGCCCTGAGACTCCGTTTTCAGTTTGCTTTGTTTCAGCGAGGTATTGCAGGGAAGCATTACAAGAGATTGGGTGTTGTCTGTGCTGCTTTTTCGCAAAAGCCTCCTGTTGTCACTATCACAGTTTTCACCATTGATCACCAGGAGCTGGCTTGAGCTCATCTCTGCCTTAGCAGATCCCCACAGGACACGTGTGGGACTGGGGGTGCTGGTCTCCACCATGGATGGGCTGCTGGAGCCTGTTGTGGTGCTTCCTCCCAGGCAGCAAAGCCGTCCTGCGCTTGTATGGGCCGAGGGCGATGGGTTGAGGTTTAACAGGGCCAGTTGCTGGGTCCTGTGTTTCAGTCACAACAACCCCAGGCAACATCACAGGCTCCGGTAACAGTGGCTGGAGAGCTACCTAGAAGAAAAGGACATGGGGATATTGGTGGACAGCCGGCTTAACATGAGCCAGCAGTGTGCCCAGGAGGCCAAGAAGGCCAACAGCATCTTGGTTTGTATAAGGAGTAGTGTGGCCAGCAGGAGTAGGGAAGTGATGGTGCCTCTGTACTTGGCACTGGTGAGGCCTCACCTTGAGTGCTGTGTTCAGTTCTGGGCCCCTCACTACAAAGAAGGACATTGAGGTGCTGGAACGTGTCCAGAGGAGAGTCACCAAGCTGGAGAGGGGTCTAGAGAACAAATCATATGAGAGGCTGAGGGAAGTTTAGTTTGGAGAAGAGGAGGCTGAGGGGAGACCTCATTGCCTTCTACAGCTGCCTGAAAGGAAGGAGTAGAGAGGTGGGTGTTGGCTTCTTTTCCCAAGTGAATAATGACAGGACCAGAGGATATGGTCTGAATTTGCAGCAGGGGAGGTTTAGGCTGGATATTAGGAAGAATTACTTCACTGGGAGGGTGGTCAGGCACTGGAACGGCCTGCCCAGGGAGGGGGTGGAGTTGGCATCCCTGGAGGTATTTAAGAAACGTGTAGATGTGGCACTTCAGGGCATGCTGTAGTGGTTGAGATTGGTTGGGTGGTTTGTTTTGTGGGATTCAGTTTTATGCGGGGTGGGATTTTTTTTGGTGTTGGG
>VXBW01000794.1:895014-948525 GCA_013400375.1 Thinocorus orbignyianus | reverse complement strand
TTTTTTTGGTGTGTGTGTGGTTGGACTGAATGATCTCAGACATCCCTTCCAACCATGAAAATTTTGTGATTCTGTGACTGTATGCATTCCCCTCACTGTCCCAGGAAGTGCTGCCCGGCCAGGGCTGCTCCAGTCTGGTGAGGTCCCATCACGTGCCTGCATCCCCAGTGTCCCCAGCACAGCACGCTGTGCATTCCCATCCTTTAGATAAAGCTGTTTGGGGGAACACATGGCTTGCGTGACAATGGAAAAAGGCACCTACAGAGAAAAAAGTGTAATTGTAGCTCTGGTGTCTCCTGAAGGTTCCTAAAGGAGCAAGAGCTGGCTCCCACCCAGGGGCTGCAGGACAGGGCTGCATCCCAGTGAGAAAGGATTCTCCTTTGTTTGCTTTCTGAGCGTTAATGTTTTCTACAGTTACAGATACAGACCTTGCAGCAACAACTTTGTAACCGAATAAAATGACTCAGCGAATGCCAAAATAGCTGCAGTTCATGCAGGGGCTGTAGGCAGCCTGAAATGCAGCCTTCCCATAGCACCGGGCAATGGCAATGAAAATGTGCCTCTCTTCAAAGATGAGTTGGTGCTTTGGGGGGTTTTTGGAAATACTAATGGGAAGGAAAAAGCTTTTTTCTACCCAACAGGCCTCCTGGCTTAGTGTGGACTGGTGATTTGAGTAATTTTTATTGCCCTGTCTAAAAGGAGTTTGGAAGTCTGTGAGCAGTCTTCAGAGAGTGATTGTCCCTCTCCAAAAGCCCCCATAAAAATGAGTCAAATCTCTGTTTAAACTTCAAGGATGCCCTTGAGACCATTAGCTCTGCTTAGGAACTGCAGTCCTAACCCATTAAGATAAAAATAAATAGAGCTTATTTTAGGAAGAGGGAAGCAGGAACCAGCCCAAGCACCCACGAACCACAAGCACAGTGCAGAAGATGTTAAGGTTGGGGTTTTTTCTTTTGTCTTGAGCACCTTCTAATTCTAGGTGAAATTCAGCAATCTTTTTGACTTGCCACAATTGGCTCCTGCCGAGATATCTAGTAACATGGTTAGAGAAGAAAAGGCTCCTCTGAAAATGCCTTGTATTCCACAAAACACAAAATATTCCAGCCCCACTTCTGGAGTCTGTAGCATCATCAGCAATCCCAGTACCTGGGGATATGGTCACTGGCTTTGGCAAATGCTGCCAAGCATCACTTACCCGTGTCACAGTACAGTGCCTCTATCCCTCAGGGCAAAGCAGCAGCAGCCCCCAGAGATGAGTGAAAAATTACTTCCACTGAGTGAGAAGAGTGACAGTCTGTGCAGATAGCAACAGCTACAGATAAAATCCCCCCTCCTGCTGCCTTTCCAAGCAGAGAATTTTGCATTAGAACTGGCTTTTCTGTTCTCAGGGAACTGGTAATTTACTAAAAATTGGCTTTCAGCTATTCCTCAAATATGAAGACAATATCAGGATACCAGCAGAATATACTGTGGGCCTGTGCTGCCTCTGGTGTTAAAACCAGTAGCCCAGTGCTTTTGCTTCTGCACATGCCCAGCGTGAGAAGTGTTAAAGCGAGAAGGGAGAGCCCAGCAGAGCCAGGGGCCAGCTGGAGGCACCCTTTTCCTCCCCCAGCTTGGGCTGGTAGCATAACCCCGTCTCAGCTGGGCACTGGGTAGCCAGGAGCTCTGCTAGCACAAGGGGACCCCCCACTGTCACCCGTGCCTTGTGAATGGGGTGCACGGCTTCAGCCTTAGCCCCCGCGCTCCACAGCCACCTCCCCCACGCACCGTGAGCACGCGTCACGGCAGCTTGTGAATAAGGAACCGCAATGGGTTAAGTCAGGTGGTGTTGGAGCCAAATTTGTAGTTCTTAGCTGTGTATTAAAAATAGAGAAGAAATGCATGTGCAAATGTGCCAAAGAAGCAAATCTGTCCAAAAATAAGAGGTCCTGCTCTTAAGAGACGTGGTGGGAGATCACACAGCAACAGGCCAAGGACTGTGCTTAGATCCAAATGCAGCGTGGGAGAGGTTGGGTGGAGCCCCTTTCTACAATGCTTTGGAATTACTGGACTTTTAAGATTTTGTAGCCTGGAAATTGCATGTTTGCTCCTCTGTTCACTCAGCATGGTTTTCTTAGGCAAAGTGATTTTTTTGTTTTTATTCTGTTCCACTGAGGCCTGAAGTGCGTTTTGCAGAAGCAAAAATCATCACTATTACACCAGTGGGTTTCTGGTTGGGTCATCTAAGAGGTGTCAAAACATTTGTTTCATGTAAAATAGCTAGTTTAAATTAAAATGACGTTTTTGTCTCTTTCTTTGCCATATCCAGCAAGATGGATGCAAAGGGGAGTGCCAGCAGAACAACCAGGAGTTGCCTGCACCTGGTTCACGGTGTTTTGGCCCAAACAGTTATACCCAAAAGCGGTGTGAAAATCTGCAGTTACTGGGTTGCACTAGGCACTGGTGGGCACAAAATCCAGTGTTTTGCATTGTTTTTTCCTTTTTCCAAAAAGCTGAACTCTGTTTTATCCATAACTAATTGCTATCGTTCCTGCTTTGTCCTGATCCCTCAACAGCCTCAAACAATTAGGCTGGCGTAGAACGGGGTGCGTCTCTCTCATTAACCCACTCAGAAAAGCCATAAAGATCCAATTACAAAGAAATGTGGAGACAGTAAAAAGAACTACCTTCTGGCATGGCTTGAAAGGTAACACAGAGTGCTGAACTTTTCAACAAAAAACCTCTAACAGAAGGAAGGAAAATGTTTTAATCTACCTTTTTAAAATGCAAATGTCTTCCACTCAGCTGGCCACTGCAGGGTTTGCAGAGGGAGCTGGGGCAGCCAGCCAGTGCTCAACAGGATGAAAATAAAAGAGGCAATTGAAGCAACTGGTGAAAAGGGAGTTGAGAAAATAATTTTTGAGCCCTTTGCTGAGGGCAAGATTCAGCGAAAGGCCCTGCCTGTGCTGGGAGGGGCTGTCTTGTATCCTCATCTGAGGATTTGAGCAGTCTGTGTAACCAGGCATTGGAATTGCCCCTCGCTTCCCTTCTCTTTGTGCATGAGAGAAATGGAAGTTCCCAGTCCCAGCTGCCTCTGCTGGAGTAGGCCCATTTCCATGGAGCATTCGTTCGTTCGTGTCCAAGTGAGTCTGCAAACGGGTTTCAAACTCAGTTGAGAAAGGAAGAATTCTTCTGCAGTAGGAAGCGGCCTCTGGATACATGCAGTCATGTTGCATGCCAAAGCCAAGGGGAAGCAGATGGAGGAAAATTAATCCTCATGATCAGATCCACAATGTTCTTTAACATTTAACCTTTATGATATAAATAGGACATGTTTTAAGCTGTAGTTGTCCTTTAACTGTTGAATCTCGAGATCTACTTTGCATTATTTGCAAGCTCAAGGAACTATATTTTGAATAAAATGCTACTAATTGCTTTTTCCCTTGGAGCTGCCTTTCTGCTTCACCAGAGAGGAAACTGGCCCATCCTGTCCATTGGTTCTCTCTCGGCAGAGCAAGACGAGGCACCCTGAAAAGTAAGTTACAGTCAAGCCTTCCCCTACTGGAAAGAAAATCACCCACAAGAGTCTGTGCTGAGAGGAACACAGTGCCTTTGTTTGTAATATACCTCTCTCTGTAGCACCAAACACATTACACTGGCTTCTAAAATACAGGCACCTTTAACGCTGTCCTCATTTATCTCTGGAGAACACTGACTAAACAAGAGTTTAAATCTGAACTTTACAGGCTGCCTGGACTGATGAATTATTTGTTCATTCCAAGTTGCTGGTTTTTAGTGTTATTTTTGAGTTCCAAGTCCCTAGCTACTTTTAGAAAGGCATCTAAATAGCTCAAGGAAATGATAACACGGACCTTTCTGACATCTCATCTTCCCTCAGTCTGAACTCAGCATCGAGTACAGACATCGGCAGTTGGCATCTGTGCAGCTGGAGCTGTGCTGGCCCCAGTGCTAAGTCTTACAGCCCTGAGTAGAGTAATAGCAGACAGTTCAGCTAATTCAGAAAAATTATCACCTTGCATTGAGGTCCTACCAAAGGGTCTCTGGACCACAGTAAATACTCAGCTTATATAGGTCTATAGCTTAGATCACCAGTGAGACCATCATGGGTAGTGTTAATGTAAAACTACATTGCAGACTAATGCAGAATTTCTATTGTTATCATTTCTGTGCATTAAATTACTCAGTCCTCCAAGTGGCTGTGAAATCAGACACGTGGCACTTAAATGTATATTTATTGTATGTAATTACTTGTGGAAAAGAGAAGTTTTTGCTTGAAATTATTGCTAACCTAGAAAGGTCAAAACCTGAGCTGATGTGGAAGCCCAGAACATAAGTCACTGTTTTTTTAGCAGAAGGAAAACCCTTCTTTTCCCCCTTCTGACTGTCGAAATCCACATTGTTTGTGAAAATATAAAAGCAATTTTGGCAAAAGCTGATTTCTACTCTTTAAAGTTTCACCTTCCTAGCAGTCAGTTGTATTAACAATTCCACCCCCAGATCTTTGATCGCATAGTCAGTTACACTGTTTGCAAGTGCTAGGAGATTTTCAAATCAAGTTTTATAAATCTGACAACAGACTTTTGTTTTATTAGTCTTATAAAATAAAGTCTGCATTCAGAATTAGTATTTCTGTAACAAAAATAAAGGGGGAAGCAGACTTGGAGAAAACCTAGTAAGAAACAGGAAACCAGGTTTACAGATAGAAATTACAGGTACAACACATTAAAAGTAAAACAGAGTTTCATTTCCTTCCAGTAACTTTAACTTCCTTCATTGTTTACAAAGAGGAAATTGTAATCAGGTTCTTAATTTTAAAATAAAAAGCCAGGGTTCTACAGTCCTCCTTGTCCTACTATTAATATAACCACATTAAATGTGGTTATAAAAGCCATGTTTAATAAGACAATTTAAGCCGTAACAGAAATGACTCTCAAGCTTCCACCTCTAAAGTCGTGCTGTGAAGTTTCTCACCCATTACTTCTGCTTTTAATAGTAAAAGGGGAAAACTCTCAGTGTAAGGACTACTGTTGCCAAGCACAAAGCAGATTCTGCTTCACATTATCCCAAGGTACTAGAGCCTGACCCTTGGTACAAAGAGGATTCAGGAAGTTCTGCAGGTAAGATGAATACTGTTATCAAACAGCAAAACCCAAACTCTCATCTTTGCAACAAGCTTATATGTTAACCTCTGCAGAAACAGAATGAGAATTTAAAAGCTCTACAGTCAGCTTCTCCTAACCTCTTCATTAAAAAGCTGCACAGCATTAAAGACCTTTAATTTAACCAAAAGTGTACAAAGCAATTATTACATTAACAAAATACTACAAAGTAATCAAGAAATTATTTGTCCTTTTAAAGCCACATGAGAGGCAACTCCCTTTACAAGTAAAAGGCTGCAGCAGCTGAATCAAACGGGGTTTTTTCCATCAATTTTTGTTCTATATTGACACCTGCTGACCACTTCTTTTGAGCAGTCAGTTTTACTGAGTGACTTTATGGATATATTAGTTGGCCAAACAAACCTAGAATTCCAGCATCAGATAAATTATCTTCCATTAAAAAATTTTCAGAGTAGGTGTATGTATTTTATAGATACATATAATTTTTATACATCCATGTACACATAGATACGTTTATGACACACGTATCTAAAATTGCTGTAAGTACTGCTTATGTCTGCTGAAAGAAGTTTTCACCAACTTCTTTGGTGCAAAAAATGGTCTTTACTATTTCTGGCACTTCCACACGTGGAAGGCAAGTGTCTACAGAGTTGTAAATGAGTATGAAAAAGTCAGTCTTGTGTATTGGAATGATTTTCACCAGGACTACTGTCCAAGAAAAGAAGCCATAGGATCATCAGGTCTCTGCCGTTTCATTCTATAGGCTTCCATTTCCTCTTCTGTTGGCTCCCTGGTTTCATACATGCTGTTGTAGGGTCTCTTCCTCTCATCTAACTGCATGATTTCTTTAATATGGAGAAGACGAGCTTCTTCTGCATTTAGTGCCTGAAATAAAAGCAACCCCACAATGAAAGTTAAGCAAAGAAAACCCCAATGAAGTTTGTGATAGATGCTAGTACCAGCAGCAGGCAGAATGGTAGGATAAGCAATGCGTGCCTGTCGGGCCCACCTACAGCACACTTCATTTAATTTAACACCCATTTTTTAGGGTTTAATACAAAATTATAGTAAAATGATATTTAGCAAATAAGATGCTTTACTATCATTCCAATTCCCCAAATCAAGAAAGAAATTCCTTGGCTTTACCTAAAATCATAGAATGGTGAGAGTTGGAAGGGACCTTCAAGATCATCGAGTTCCAACCCCCCTGCCATGGGCAGGGACATCTCCCACCACACTAGGTTGCTCAAAGCCCCATCCAGACTGGCCTTAAACACTTCCAGGGATGGGGCAGCCACAGCTTCTCTGGGCAACCTGTTCCAGTACCTCACCGCCCTCACGAGAAAGAGTTTCTAGTATCCAATCTAAATCTCCCCTCTTCCCATTTAAAACCATTACCCCTTGTCCTGTCACTACACTTCCTGACAGTCCCTCCCCAGCTCTCCTGTAGCTCCCTCCAGATACTGAAAGGCTGCTATGAGGTCTCCCTGGAGCCTTCTCTTCTCCAGACTGAACAGCCCCAGCTCCCTCAGCCTGTTCTCACAGCAGAGGTGCTCCAGCCCTCTGATCATCTTTGTAGCCCTCTGCTGGACCTGTTCCAACAGGTCCATGTCCTTTCTATGTTGAGGACTCCGGAGCTGGACACAGGACTCCAGGTGGGGTCAAGTACAAAAGCAGATTAGCAAGCATGTGATCTTAGGGGTTTGGGTTTGTTGTTGGAGAAGGAGCAACTTTTTCGTGCACTGAAAAGAAGCTGCATTTGTATATTTCTTTGATTAACCACGATTTGACATCAGTATCATGCTGTGAATATCCCAAGCAGCTGCTGTGCTTGCAGCAGGGCTGGTGAGCCGCAGTCAGTAGAGAGCCTGGTGGATGGATTTATTCCATCAACTGTGAGACCGGGCCCAAGTCTGGCATAAAAAGTGCAAAGTTAAGCTTTGATGGGACCTTTGATCTCTCCATCTTTTACCCAAATCATTGTGTTCTGCAATGTCTTTTACAGACCTACAGCTCTGATTGGTGCTTAGAAAGGAAGTGCTCTAAATCTTCTAAACTAAGTCTTCCCAAACTAAACATTTATTGCATGTTTGCCTGAGAATTAGGGAATGTACTTTAGAACATCTAACAGCATTTTATATTTGTTTTAGCTCAAAATTAGCATGAAAGAACATCCCATAGACCGCCACCAAAACTGCATTACAGGCTTCACAAAACTGATATTGTAAACCATATTTCAAGATCTTTTTGCCATAAACCCACTGAAGAACAGAGTTCACCTTTTTAAGTTTTTCTTGCTTCTTTTTCTCTTCACCCTCACTATCTGAATTTGAGCTCTTCTTGTGCTTCTTCTTTTTCTTCTCTTTCTGTTTCTCTTGGTGGATCTGTGAAGTGGAAAACCAGCTACTGTTAAGATTCAACTTGCAAACTTTACTAAAGTTCTCAAGCGCCTATTAATGCTCTTTGAGAGCTTAATTTTAACAGAAATGTTAACTAGCCAATAACGCAATCCAATAATTTTTCAGACTCATTATGACAATTTTGTAGTTATACGTATGCTCCTATCTCTTACAATGCTGAGGAAAAATACCTGCCTTCTTCAGAAAGCAAAACAACCTACCTCCATCAGTGTTTTGGGTTTTGTCATTTGTTCTTCCTCCCTGGGTTGCTCTTCCAGTAAACTTGCTTCAGTGTTCTATACAATAGAGGAGAGGAAGAATACCCAGTTACTACGCACATTTGAAAGGGAAAGGACCAGAAAAAAAACACCAAACTACAACACCCTGACGCCACCCCCCTCTCCCCCCAGCCCTGGAAGAGCAAAACAGTCTAAAGCTGTAAAAGCAGGAGGATGAATGTGTTTTAGCATTTTCCAAGCGCCTGAATAAGACAATACTTACAGCAATTTCTTTCCCAGCTTCTCCTGTACAGTATGAATACTTGACAAATGAGTGGCAGCATTTGTAACCCCACTTGCCTTCTTTCCAGTATGAACCCCAAATGCACTGCAAGAGAAGACACCACAGCAGTTACGTCCACAATGACACTCCCATAGGAGGCAGCCTGCAATTTATCCTTGAGGTTATATCCCGAGAAGTCAATTATTCAAACAATCCAAAAGGCAAAGTTATGAAAATACTTTTGGTTATTTCACATTAGCCTTACAGGTGCAGTTTCAAAAAGGAGAAAAGCAACAGGATGCGGTCAACTAATATTCAAAGTCTAAGAAAAATACAGTAACTTCCCCTTCAGTTTAAGATTTCACAACTCAAATTCACATTACAGCCATGACAACTTGAAAGTCATCCTTAATAGAATTGTCCCATTTGAGAGAGGATAAATTTATTTACTCTGTTTATTATGTTGTACCGTATCCTACTGTACCTCATTTCCTTCCAGTGGAAAGAAATCTAATTTTTTTTTTACACTTTTTACATAAGCTAGGGCTTACTGTATGGTTGTTGATCTTTACATCTTCTTCATATTTAGAGCAAGCAATAGCCTTCTCTTGTCCTTTGATGACTGTTCCATGTCTAGAGTACTCCACATAATCTTCTGTTTGGGCTAACAGCAGTTCAGGTGGTGGGGTATCCAGATGTTCTTGTCCTCCATACTAAAATGCATACAGAAATGACATAATAATTTTGCAAAACCCCCCACCTTTTATGTAGTTAAGCATACACTTCAAAATCTTCACCTTCAGTACCTTCTGAAGAAGGCACAACAGAAGCAGATGGAGACAGTTTAATCTTTAGTGAATAGTTAGGAGAAATATATTTGGTGGTTGGTTGGTGGGGGTATTCTTCTGTTTGTTTGGGTCTGTTTTGTTTTTTCTAATGCCTGGAGAGTTACAACAGTGATATTCTTCAAAGCAGGAAAACTTTTCAAACCAAACCAAGAGGCAGTGGTATCATCACAGCAGTATAACATGCTCCCTTCCAGACTTGAATGTTGAGAAGGTTAGAATGGATTATCTAGCTCTTTATCAGTTGTCCAAGAAAACAGTAGCAAAATCTAAAATAACTACCTACCTAGAAGACTGCACCCAAAATTCTAATCTGAAAATTCTGCTTTTCACGTTTAAGAGAAAAATTTTAAAATAGTTTTGGGAGACAGTGACTTGGGCATTTTATAAAAGATACCAATTTTAAACAGCAAAATAATTTTTTCAACCCCTTGTATTATTAAAAAAAAAAATACCTAAATGCCCACTCCTTACATAGTGCTGTCAGATTTTTCACTGGAGAAATTCTAACAGTGAAGCAAAGAGCTCCCAATAATCCAAAGAAATATCACCAGACCTCCGAAGGTTCCTATATTAAATAACATAATGAATCCAATTGATGAGATAAGTGTGCATGGATATAAAAATATTTATATGAATCTAAGCTGTTGAGAACAGTTAACGCATTTTCACACAGCATTAGTAAGTTTATTTGTTCCCAAGATCCAGACTTCAAATTCAACACAACTCTTCTTAAATAAGAGCAAATGTCTGTTACCTTCTCTAGGATGCTTTCTTTCTGCTGTGCCTTGAAATCTTCTTTTTTCACTTTGAAGGACTTATAAAGTAGCTCTAATTTTGTAGGGTCTGCTTGAAGATGAACTTCAGAGCCTTTGTCGTAAGCCTCCCAAGCAAACACTGTGTACACAAGAGGTTTCACTCAATAGTTGTTCTAGAACTGACACATGCACTCAAACCACCATCTTTAGTTCTGCAGTAATTTGGAAGAAATCCTCAATCTAAATAGATGTATTTCTCTTTTGCAAGAAAGCAGCATTGTTAACTATAGTCTTTTAAGTCCATTTCCTTAAAACACACCCCAACCCCACTTACACTGAGTCTGTGCCATTGAAATGGTATCTCCAGTGTAGCGAACAAAGTTGTCACCTGCGTAACCAACTCTGCAGAGAAGAACAGTGTGATTACATTTCAAGTCATGTGATTTCCATTTAAACATAATTATAGAACACCAACAGGAAAGTAAAAATTCTACTTTGAGCCCTGAGAGTTTAGAATGGAGGGAGAAGAAGGTGCATTCAACTCAATACATCAAAGTCAAGGCTCCCCCATGGAGTCATGGAAGTATTAGACAGCACTTCAGAACACTGGATGGATTTGTATGGAAACATCTCATGACACAGACCTGGAGCTTTGTTTGGGATACCAAGCACCAGGAGTCAAGCTTGGGTCTAACTGCGCAATAAATATGCACAAATGGGAAATGATATTCTAGCACAGTGATTCTCAGCTTTTGGATTTGTGAATCTCTCCTTCCACCCACACACAGTGTATTTTACTGGGTTAATGCCCAGTAATAGCTGTAGCAGTCTTGGTTACCTTTTGCACAATGAGTATATGAAACACAGGCTGAAAAATCAAATAACGTTAACAACCCAGTTTCCCACTGAAAAGTTTACAGTCTGCAGTGCTGTGGCAGAACCACAGATTCAACAAAGGCCAAATTATGACTCTGGAGAGAAGTGAAAGCATCTGCATCTAAAAAAAAAACTGACTGGCATTATCCTAGCTGGGGGCAAGGAGAGGTAGGAAAAGCATTATTTGCTAGCATTTAGCCACCGCCGTTCTATTTAAGGCAGCGAGCTGATCCCATTACTGTACTCAGAATGAATGTTTCTGCTCACAGCCTGTCTACTCTCTATGTCCACAGCCCTACACAGGTCATGGCAGGGTCACAGCTCAAGTGCTTGACTCGAATTTTAAGTGAGACAGCTTTATGTGCCGCCAAAAGCCAGCCTGTGGCATTCTTTAATTAAGCTGCCTATCTAGAAAACACCAAAGCTTTCAGACCTTTTCTGTGCAGACTCTATTAAGATATGAGGAGCTTTTGCTCCTAATTCAGGCATTTAGTTAGGTACCACAGATACTCCATGCTAGTCTCCAGTGCCAAATGCCTCCCAACAAACAAGGGAAGAAGTTTAAGATTTTGTTACTGAAACACTTCACGTAAATATCATTTACAGATATCACCTCTAGATACCACAGAGCGTTCTGATCCTTGTGCAGATTGTCATATTAAATGGTGAAGATTAAGGGCCAGTATTACTAAAATACCACTTTCACATACTCAAACAAAAAGTATTGCTAAATGAAACTATTTTTCCATGTTTACTACTACTTCTATTCATACTGACTATCAAACCATTAGTAAGAGCACATACAGATAAAAGAAAATACAAAACTATTTATCTCATTTTTAACAAAGTTTTGTTGGATACACAAGTATCACACTGTTTTAACTTACTCATCTGGATTCTTGCCTGTATTGGCATACGGGTTCTCCCTCATTGCTCTTGTTTTGGGATCATAGTAAGCAGAGTTTGGATCTAGATTCCTCAAGTACTAGGGAAAGAAAACAGCATACACGATATTAGCTATTTAGGCTCTTAAAAGAACTGACTACTGTATCGCTTAAGCTTAGACATTTTAAAAAGGTGTCTGGAAAGGGATGACCTTCAATGAAGTCATAACATGAGCAAGAACAGAATCATAGAATGGTTAGAGTTGGAAGGGACCTTCAAGATCATCAAGTTCCAACCCGCCTGCCACAGGCAGGGACACCTCTCCCTAGAGCAGGTTCCTCAAAGCCCCATCCAGCCTGGCATTAAACACTTCCAGGGATGGGGCATCAACAGCTTCCCTGGGCAACCTGTTCCAGTGCCTCACCACCCTCACAGGAAAGAACTTCTTCCTAATATCTAATCTAAATCTCCCCTCTTCCAATTTAAAACCATTACCCCTCATCCTGTCAGTAGACTTCCTGACAGAGTCCCTCCCCAGCTCTCCTGGAGCTCCCTTCAGATACTGGAAGGCTGCTCTCAGGTCTCCCCGGAGCCTTCTCTTCTCCAGGCTGAACAGTCCCAGCTCCCTCAGCCTGTCCTCATAGGAGAGGTGCTCTATCCCTCTAATCATCTTGGTGGCCCTGCGCTGGACCTGTTCCAACAGTTCGATGTCCTTTCTATGTTGAGGATTCCAGAACTGAACACAGTACTCCAGATGGGGTCTGAGAACCTACCTTAACCTCCCAACGCCAAACCCCATAAGCAAATTCATTAATAACCAAACATACCAACCATTTTTTTGAAATTAACTCACATGAATACAAAAGAACATCTGTAAAGAATTCTTTACTTACTTTTGCAATATCTTCTCGAATACGTAAATTTCGAACTGTGATACGTCTTTTAGAATCAAAGTTCTGCCCAGGCATATCAATGTCATCTGCGTACTTATCTTCATCTTCATCTTCACTGTTATGATCTCTTTCCTGAGGAGAGATGGGAAACTGCTCAATAAAAGAGGACATTCATTATAAAGACAAGGATGAGAACCTGATTTTAGTGGTTTCATTAAAAATTCTGCAGTCTTGTAGTTAAAAGTTATCATATACTTGGGCTTAAGAGTGCTGTCATGCTAGCAACATACTAATCTAACATTCAACAGTTTTCAGAAATACTCTTGGTAAAGGATTTCCACTTTCTTCTATGGAAAGAGTTAAAAAATGTAACTGTGATGATATTAAGCAAACAGCTATCTTGGGCAAAATATTAACATATTAAAACTAGTTATTTGCTTGCATCTTTAAGGTTTGCCAATACACAGGAGTTAAAACCAAAACCCCCTCTGTGAAATCCAACAACGTCTGCTCGAAAGAACAGGCAGCCGGTGGCATGAACCCAACATTGAAACCCTTATGCCACCCTTGTTTCACTAACTACAGGTCCTTTCTTCTGCCCGTGGTGTGATGCAGTGGGTAATCATCTTACTGTCTGTGAATTTGGTTCCTCTTCTCCCCACTGGTGTCTTGGGGAGTTCTGCAGCAAACAAAGAGCACATCAGCAGAGAAGAAGATAGTGGAGAGAAGAAAGATGACAGGGAGATAAAGAGCAATCAAAGCAGAGCTTTGATGCTGGATGCAAAATACAGTTTACCCTTGGCACAAAATGCACAAAGACTGTTATACTTTGAACGTTCCAGGAAAGAGCTTCTAAGTGTCTCTGTTACAGACACGTTGGAGACCTTTTCACCCAATCAAATTTCCAAACTTTTGTGCAAATTCTAGAACAATGCTATGCTTTTGGACACTAATGTTTTAGACTAGACTATTCCTTATCATGCAAATATAACCAAGATTCAACTCTGAAAGCTTAAAAAAAAAATAATTAAGAAAATACACATATGCAAGTATTTAGTTAGGATTGAAAGGAATACTGAGCATGCATCAGAAGCCATAATTTAATCTGGAAGAACACAGCTAGAATTTATTTTTTTTAACCTGCTTAGCCTCTAACCTGAGAATAAAGTGGCAAAGATGGAAACAACTGCAATTCCTGGAAGACTGACCAGCAAACTGGCCAGCATTGATGATGCCAACTGGCATCAGACTTGGTCCTCTCCATGAGAGATACCTTTCAAACATACAAAATGGAGCTGAAAGAAGGAAAGTAAGGACTAAGTATATGAAGGCAACGATGTTGCCTTGTGGTGAAAACATGCCATCAAAAAGACGCTTTTCCATCGGCAAGGTCAGAACGTTGTAGCAAGTCCGTTCTGCCATCTAGTGACAAAATGCAAAGCGACAACCTCTGCAGCCCATCTGCATGTAGTCTTTTGCTTGGTGTTTTCTCTCCTACCCTATTGATTAGAAAACCCGCCTTCTGACCTGCAGCAGTCTCTACTGTTTCCCCATTTTATTAACTTAGAATATTATCAGAAATGCCTTTTAAAATCAGAATTTTATAAGAGGAAGTTGTAGAAGTTAGTGGAAGACGCAAACTCTGCAAAGTTACAAGCCAGAGAGAAATACACATGCTCAGCCTTCGAATAATCAAAGACACTGCAGTCACAGCAATGACTAAAAAAGAAACATGTTTAGTTCTAAGATAAAGAAAATACCTTCGTATTCCAGTTTATACTAAGCATTACTAAAACAATCCATGGTCACATAGTAGCCATTGCCTCCATAGTGGCCAGACATAACAATCTTTCAACACAGAAAAGCATTTCAGTACCTAAGCAAAACAACTACAGTGAAAACAAGTTTTTCTGACCAGCAAATCCATGTCATGAATTTCAGTAAGAATAATATTCACACAGAACTTTTGCCCATAAGGGGAAAACAAAGCCACTCTCATTTGAAACATGATGCTTCAAATTCTTGAATTCAACACAGAATATGTTGGTGCTAGGAAAATCTTTACATTACTGGAGGGCATAAAAAGCAATAGTAGGTCCTGTATAGAGAATAAAAGCATCAGAGAGCAGAAGTAACCTCTTGCATTTTTATTCAGGCAAAAGAAAAATAATTTAGGGTTTAGTTTACTTACCACTTGCTCCAGTTTTCCTGATGCTAGCTCTTCCTGAAGCTTCTGGGCTTTCAGTGTACGTTTGGCCTGCATATCATGAAAAGGCAATCATTTGATATTTCTTTAAAGTAGCAAGTGTGTAGTAATACTTATCATAAGCAGCTCTGGGGACTGCTGTCATTTAAAACACATTCCTTATAACAAGAGTGAGTTTTTAATTCTCTGAATACTTGTAAAAAATCAGCAGCCTAAAGCTTCTCTCCTCTACTCCTAGGCTTTACCATGTTGGTTTTTGAGCTTCAAGGAGAGGAAGCTACACACATTAACTGTTTTACTATTTTATATTATACTGTTGCATAAAATAGTTTACTAGAGCTATAAAGGTCTACCACTACTACATGCATCCAAATTTAAGAAAGATAGCTTATGTAATAAGATAGTTTAATAGTGTTTAACAACAAATATGTGTTATTATTGTGTCCTCATAATTTAGTTAGGAACTCCAGTGCTTAAGGTACTTAATGACTACTGCTGGAAGCATTTCTGTTTCATCTAGGAAGCACCAAAGTCTACCATCTAAAGTGAGACTCTAAAGCAGTATGTATTGAATTTTTGCAGGTTTCACACCACAGAACCACAGACTAGTCGATGTTGAAGGAACCTCTGGAGACCACCAAGGACAATCCCCCTGCTCAAAGCAGGCCTGCCTGCAACAGGTTGCCCAGGATTTCACAGCCTCACTGGGCAAGCTGTTCCACTGTACGATCACTCATAGAGTAGAACAACTTTTAATTATGTTTAAATAGAATGTCTTGTATTTCAGTTTCTGCTCACTGCTTCTTGTCCTGTCATTAGATACTACTGAGAAGATTCTGGCTGCCTTTAAACGCTCCCATTAGACACTTACAAATGCTGATCAGATCACTTTTAGCATTAGCTTTCCTATGGACTACAAAAAAAATACTGAGGACCACATCCCAAAGGGAGTTAGTGAAGCACTTTACCTCCTTTTGGAACTAGCCTATCATCCAGCCAAGGTAGTGAGCTATTTTTTTATTTCTAAATGTTCGCAGAGCCCACATGGATTTGGTGCATATAGACAGAAACTGAACTGTAACAGCAAGGTGTTGATCTGCACAGAGACACGGACAAATAGTCCACTGCTCCACCGTGGTAACAAAGAGTATTCATGAGTAAAAAAGCATGAATGAGCTTATAAAATAAATATCCATCAGCTCTAATACAGCCAGATAATAAATTCCTTTCTTGCCTGCTGTCCAATTTGCATCTTGAGTAAGAAATGCTAGGGCTTGTCTATTAAAAAGTAAGCAATCTGAAGAGACACTTTATTTATTGTGCAGACTCAGACTCAGTTGCCGTTTCTGATCGGAACCTTCAGTTTAAGCAGTGTCAAACACAGAACCTACTTCATTTGTTCATCAGGAATACAGCAAGAGGTCTCATATTAACAGTGGACATAACAAAGGTTCCTCCTCAAAGCCAAGCCAAACAGTGAAGCTTTCCCCAGTAAACCATCTACATACCAAATCAACTTTGGAATATTCCTCTACAATCTTCATGTGCTCTTCTGAGTTATAACCATTCCAACGATCTCGCTTTCCATCATAATCAAACATCAGTTGAGGCTGCACATGTTCATCTGGCGCAATATTCATGCCTGTGTATTTTGCTCCAACTTTTCTGGGTCTCTGAAAGGAAAAAAAATGGTTGAATCAGCCCACTAAACTAAAATATGTTACTCACTCAGATATCCCTTTAAAAACAGTATCAATCAAGCTTTTCTAAAGCCAGTTAAATTCAGCACTACAGGCCTGTGAACTGTAAACTGATACAAGTAGTTAATACCTGTATCTTACAGTAGTGCAACTGACTCCAAATTCCATCAATTTCTAACTCTGTTTTCCACAATTAAGAAAGCAATTGAAGCACTGTTTCTATGGATGGTTTCTAGCTGACATGAAACAGACAGACAGGCACAGCAGCACTGCAGTTAAAGCAAATCAATATGATGAGATAAACATTTTCACCTATTGTTGCAGCACTTATCACAAACAGAATTGAGAAGCAAACCCCTAAATAGTAGTATTTTTTTCCCATGTAACAATTTCTTCATAAATTTTGAAGCTACCTTTTGATACGTGCAATCTTTTTCAAAACAGCTGTTACAAACTTAGTACATTTTATTTTACCTATACGTAGCTATTTTTCACTAAGATGAGAATCCACATTGTTTTCAAAACCATTAAACCACCACCAAAAGTCAAGTTTACCTCCATGCAGTCTTTCTTTTTGTGTGTCAATGCACCACAGTTCTCGCAAGCTCCTTTACGGTATCTTGTTGCTACCGCATTCTAAACAACAACAAAAAAACCCAGTTGTACAAACTTGTAGTAAAATTCTCTATGTATTCCAATAACCATACAGTTTTTTCAATACAACTAAAGAGTGCACGGTCTACCCAAACCCAGAACATGTATTTTGATTATTACCAAACGCTGCAACTCGCCTCCTGAAAAAGAACTCACAGCTCCTGTCCCTCTCCAAAACATGCAACCACCGTTATGTCTTTAGAGGGAGTCAATGTCTCTTTTCTTACTTCCTCACAAAATCAAACCAAATCTTTATTTCATGACAAAAGTATTTTGCATACCTCTTGAACACCTCGTTTGTACCAGTCTCCAGAGGAGCTATACTGTTTCTGCTTCTCTGGCTGAGGTCTCTGATGCTTTAGTGTAGGTCTTTTAGAGGGATCTATGTACCATGGTACTGAGGATATGTACTGAGGAATATGAGGATTGATATCTCTGCAAAAGATAATCATAGATCATAGAATGGTTAGAGTTGGAAGGGACCTTAAAGACCATCAAGTTCCAACCCCCCCTGCCATGGGCAGAGACACCTCTCCCTAGAGCAGGTTGCTCCAAGCCCCATCCAGCCTGGCCTTAAACACTTCCAGGGATGGGGCATCAACAACTTCCCTGGGCAACCTGTTCCAGAGCCTCACCACCCTCACAGGAAAGAACTTCTTCCTCATATCTCATCTAAATCTCCCCTCTTCCAATTTAAAACCATTACCCCTTGTCCTGTCACTAGACTTCCTGACAACATAATTCGTAATAAATACACAGCATATGGAAAAGAGCCACACAACTTAGTCTAACAAGTAACTCTCTCATTAAAGTTCAGTGCTTTAGGAGTAATAATAAAATAATCATTACAATGCATTACAAAATAAGCTCAAATTTAACTAGGCAAATACAAACTTCCACTGCGATTTTGTTGCTATCTCATTCACCTAAAATCCTGGCTCCAAATCAAGTACCTTATTATACAATGTTACCAAGCACAAAAATAATAACATTTCTCAGAAATAATGAGCCTTGTACAAACAACAAAGAGGGAACTGGTAGGGTACGCAGTGAAGTTCCCCAGTATTCTCTTTTGGTCACTTTTAAAATACCACTTGTAAGTAGCTGCATAGATGGGACTTTTCAGCAGCTATGTCAGTACAGCACAGCAGTAAATCACAGTAGATAAACATTGAACATACTTTTTTTTTTTTAAGTATCTGTTTCCCAAGGATGACTGGAGTGTTAAAAGCTAATTCACAAAGTTCAGCTACTTATTTCTACAATGACTCATGTAGAAATCACGTATCACCCCCATAATTATTCTGTATTCACAACAGGAAATAAGGTATTTTTGTGCAGTAGCTTTAGAATAACCATAGCTTTAGTAAAACTTACTTTCCTTCTTCATCCACCTCAGCAGGTGCATTTCCTAGTTTCCGTTGTTCTTCTAACTCCTTCTTTTTCCTCCAGTCTTCCCTTGTCATCTTCTTTGGTTCCTCCAGGCTCACATCATTTGATCCTCCCGAGGAAGGGGCATTCATTACTGTCCCCGATGCCATTCTGGTTTTTCTCTGCTACCAGAAAAAGGAGAAAGCCATACAGATCAACACCGTTTGACAGCACAGTTCCCCAACATGGTTTTGTATCATAGTTAAAGCAGTAATGTTATATTATGCGCTCTGTTCGCATAAAATGAGTACCAGTAGTGGGAAAAAAAGGTATCTTATTGATGTTTCTCTTAACAGGGTAAGTGATGGAACCGAACAGCAGCAGCTGTACACACAGGCCCAGGACACGCACTACCGGGCCCTTCCCCGCCCCAATACAGACTCGCCCACCAACCGCGGACAGTGGAAAGGCCCACGAACACGGCCGGGCTACCACAAGACCCCACCAGCCACCGGAGGCCGCACAACACACAAACCTGGGCCTCCAAGGTGAGGCAGAACGGCGACTGCGTAGAAGCAGCGCCCCGCTAGGGCTCAGGCCCGGGCCAGGGCCTAAGCCCTAAGAACACGAGTAACTCCCTCAGGGACCGAAGCAGCCGCTCGGTGACCACCCCCCGCCCAGGCCACCGCTTCCCACCTTCCGCCCAGGCCACCGCTTCCCACCTTCCGCCCGGCCGCTCCCCACCGCCCGTGTTTACCGACTAGGCCGCACCGCCACCCCACAATACACCGCGACCACGCCCCATCCGGGCCTGGCAATACGTCACGAGGTCTGCCCCGCCCCGGGGGCAGGGGGCGGAGCCTCGAAGGGAGCAGGCGGGGCGGGGCGGAAGCGGGGCTGCTGAGCCAATCGGCTGCTGAGCGTCTGTCGAAGCAGCCAATGGGCGATGCGGAGCCGCTTTAAAAGCTGCCAGCGGTTAGGGTAGGGCCTGTGCTCTCTGAGGTGAAGTCGGTGGGTGGTTGCTTTTCTGTGGCTTGCAGTCTTCCTGACCCCTGTGTTTGTGAGCGCCGTTGTCATGCCTGGACGTTCGGAGCTGCAGGTAGCTCCTGAGGTGAGCCCTGGCCTGGGTGAACGTGGCTGTCTGGGTGGGGAGGGTGGCTGGTGAGTGCTTGTGGAGCTGTGACCGCGGGCCCTAAACAAGGGGAGTCCTGAGATGTATAGCTGTAAACCTTGCTTTGACTTCGTACTTAAGCCTTTGACCTTAAACTGTGCTAATGAAAAGTAGTTTTTTCTGAGTACTTTTCTTGACTAAGGAATCCCTTGCCCACCTGTGTAATGGCAGTGATAAGCTCCAGGTGGGAGCTGCCTGATTGCTCCTAACAGTGCAAGGGAGTGATCTGTAATCCCAGATGGGCCTCAAAAGTGGTAGTGGAATAATTTGCTTTGATAGGGTCTCCTCTGATGTTTTCCTTTCTCTTTAAATATATGTCTCTGCTAGTGAAATAATTGGCATTAGTCTTAGCTGTGCAAGTGCTACAAATGGAGCTAAGGACTGGCTTGCCAAGTTAAAAGATGTACTCTTGGACTGAGGAAGCAGTTAAACGCTAAAAAGAAGTGACAAAGTGAACAAAAGGGATTAAATTTTCCTGTATAGGATTGTTAGTGAGACCTTGCTACTTTCCCAAACCCCTTTGGGGCTATGGGTGTACCACATGCGTTAATAGTGCCTTCAAAGATAAAAATCTGTAGCTAAACTACTATGAAATAGTGTGAAATATGGGTTTGTTCCCTTTCCTCTAGGAGATGGGGGGCAGCTATGTTGTCTATTGTGCAGTTTGCTTAAAAAGTATGGTATTGTAGAAGAAATGACAAGAATTATTTCCTCTTTCTCCTGCATGGGCTTTTCAGAGTGCTCTTATTAACCAGAAGATAGCAAAGCTGATCCTTCTTGGTAAGGAGAATGGTGAAGTCAGTGCTACTAAGAATCAACTAAGACTCCCTTCAGGATCTTGTATGTATATGCTGCCCTAAACCAGTAGGGGATCAAGTGATGTGCATAAATTATGTTTTGTTAATCACTGTGTTGAACTGTAATAGTTTTTTGTTCTCACATTTACTCAACTAACCAATTCTGCTAAGATTGTGAATTTGTAAAAATGAGAATAACTGGATTTGTTATAAATGAGACTTAAACTCTTGAGTTAAAAATGGTGAACAATGATTTTTAATTTTTAGCATGTGTGCTTACTGAAACAAGACTTGCGGTTGATGTTGTGCTGAAGTTTACTTCTTTCTCCCTTCCCTCCAGCAAAAGTCTTCTCTGAAAGAGCACAGGCTAACACTCCGCTTCCTAAAAAAAACATCAGTATGTCTCCAGCTGCATCTCATTCTGTCAGAAAGGCTCTTGGAAATGTGAATAGAACTAAAGGACTCCAAAGCAAGACAGAAAAGATAGGACAGAAAAAGCAGTCTTGCACTGCAAGCAGTGTGAGTACAACACACTTCTACATGGGGTGAGGAAATGTGTAGTTTACCTAGTGTTGTGGCTTTAACCCTGGCAAACAGCTATCTGCACCACACAGCTTCTTGCTTGTTCCCCCCTTGGTTGGACAGGGGAGAGAAATGGAAGGGTAAAAGTGAGAAAACTCATGGATTGAGATTAAGACTGATGCCTTGCCAGTCCCTTAGTGATGGCAGCCCTGACAAACTTTATACAGAATATCCCTTGGGATAACTGTCCTGGCTGTGCCCACTCACAATTTCTTGTACACACCCAGCCAGCTCACTGGTGAGATTGTGAGAAGCAGAAAGGGCCTTCATGCTGTGTAAACAGTGTTCAGCAACAGCTAAAACAACTCCTTAATCAACACTGTTTTCATTGTGAATCCAGAACATGGCATCATATGAGCTACTAGGAAGAAAAAAACTCTACCCTGGCCAAAACTGGTACACCTACATAGTTCCAAGGAATGCGACAGCTTAGGGGGTCCTTAATAGTAAAGAAGTAGCTCTAGAGAAAATAGTCTGAGTTAATGTCTTGTTTTACCTGTTAAGTATCAAGAATTTAATATGAGCCCAAAGGTTCCAGTGCAGTGACTTCTTGCTACTACATACAGTATGCTACATAAGCTCAGCTGGAGCATTTGTCCCATCTCCAGATGATTTGTGTTGAAGGTATTAGAATTCAGGCATAACTGAGGACTCTATGGCAGGCATTCTTGTCTGTAGACCTATATAGTGCTGGAAAGCCACTGCAAAGGTACTACAATGAGAAACTACAGTAACTCAAATAATGTGACCGTATCTTTTTAAGATTACTGAAAAGACTGCTGGATTAGAAAACTGCAATACAGTGGCTGAAGAAGAGTGGCTAGATATAGAAAATATGTTTCCTTTTGATCCTCGAGGTAAGAACTAGTGGTGTAATTGTTAAAGTGAATGAGGCTTTCATGAGTGTAAATGTTGTAAGAATTTGGTCAAGCTATTGTAGTAAATAAGGCAGCATAGCATTTCTCTGGAGTCCTTTCTTAAACAGAAGGGTGCTTGTTACCTCTAAAATACCATCCCATTCTTGTGTAAATATTTCTAACATAAGTATTTCTGACTGCAATAGGTGGTGCTTCAGATGTGTATTAGTCTGAGTCTGTTGTTATGGTAGCAGGCAACTAGTTCTAAGTAACTATGATGTAACCTCTTAGTTCATTACATGGCAACGAGTAGACAAACATTCACAGGAATGCTTAAACACTACTGAAGAGTAGACTTAAGAATGTATGCCAGGATGGTAAGTTGTAACTGAAGAGATCCCTACTGATAGAGGATAGAATGGTTAAAGATGACACTTCTGAAGTTGTTCTTAGCACAACACACTACAGATATTTTGTCTCAGTACTTCAAACTGTCCTTTAACCATCCAGTTTGTGTGGAAGTGAGTGTGCAAAAACTACTGTATCAAAGACTACTTCAACATATGCCGTGCTTGATGAAGTTGACTTTGTACAATGATTGGGAAGAAATTACTAAAATCTCCTGCTTTACATTAACAGTTGTTATGCAGTCTAGTCTTTTGGTAGGTGTTAATGTACGGAGTTTTGTGGATAACTAAGGTGTAACTGTAATGAATACCCCGTAAGAGGGGACTGTTGGACAGTGTTGTTTTGGACCCAGCCCACTTCATTTAATTTAGTAGAATTTGCAGCTTCCCAGGCTACTGAACACTGTTACTAAACTAATGTGTCTTTCTCAAACAGACTATGAGACTTTTGATCTTCCTGAAGAGCACGAAATGAGCAACATTGATGTGTGTGGTGTTTCCTTAATGATATATGAAAGGATGTATGACAAATCTGTGACCATGGTTCCTTCACCTGTGGAGACTGAAGACTCATGGGAGTCTAGTAAGTGGAAATGTAGCATGAGTTTCAGTACATGGAGTACTCAGTGGTTTGGGAGGGAAGCTAATTGGCTGCAGTATTGAATGGCCACCATGCTCCTGACTACCAGAATAGCACACTAACATCAAATAACTTTTGGTTTATAGTCAAGCTGAATTTAACTGATCAACCCTACTAATACAGGTAGTGGTCTCAAAGGGATGTTGCTGAGCAGTCTTGCTGTGGAATGCTGACTGGTTAGTTAGGTGGAGTTGACTTATTCCATCAAACAGTACTTATTTCCCTTAGTTGTTTAAGAGGCTTATGCTTATCTGCTGAGAGCTAGCTTATGTGAAAGTGTAATTTCTGGGTTTCATGAGAAACTGATTTACACTATTTCTAACTTTCAGACTTGCAACAGGCATCTGCTGATTTCCTTGCTACCCTGGATGAGATCATTGACCTGCCACCTCCGGATTATGACCCTTAATGCATATTCTGAAGCTTCTATTGAGTTCAAATCCTGTGTAGTTTGTTTTAATAAAGACTAATCTAACCTGTAAAGTACTGGCTTTTCAATTTTCTGTAGACCCAAGATGTAGGTAGTAAAATAGTGCTTTGAAAAGGGGACTATCAGACAAGCAATTAAAGCAGAGCCTGGATAAGCATCTAAGCAGGACTATATCTTACTGTTGTGAATTATATCCAGGACTGATAATTTGAGTCTAATCTGCTGACTAGACTGCATGGTTATGATAGGTTAAGAGCACCTTTTTACCTTGCTATGTACATAACTTATCCTTTATCTGTTAAATGTGCAAGGGTTTAAAATCTGTATATCTAGTGCAAATTAGTACTAGAGCTAGTAATCTTCTGGCACTCCTTTCTTGAACTTGTTTGATCTTCACAGTGGTTGTCTTAGATGATATATGTTGGAGTCTTATGCAGCTGAAGACTACTTTTAAGTGTCATGGCATTATGTAACTAGCTCTCGTTGCTGTGTGCTGTCTGTGCTCTGTGAGGAAAGGCTGGTGGAACCCCATCCTTCATATCAGGAGCACACAGATTCAGTCTTTTGTCTTGCATTGCAATGATTTCAACTCCAGTTCCTCATCAAGACGAGTAAGTTGGGGAGATGAGCTGCTTATATAGCTCCTAGGCAGTACTTTGATCTAGTCAGATTACAGCAGCCTGAGCTGCCTTCAGCTTTTAGCTCATTCTTAACATGAATCACAACATGCTACCTGTGTTCTTGTTACTGACTAAGGTAGGAAGTCTTCACTTGATATATCTAGTTTCTTGTCTTTGGCTTGAAACCTCAAATAATTCAGAGGAATCTGAAACTAAACCGAAGGAAAAAAGATACAGTTCAGGGTAAGAAGATATCAATATAAATCATCATGTTAAGATATGACTATGTGGAGACTTCAGGTTTTGGCTGATCCTCAATTGCATTTTAATAGTTTTTGATATAGAAATAATTGTCAGCTGAGACTGAATCTTGATGGGCATAGTCTACCAGCCACATGAGTTAAGCCATAAGTAGTTATAAAAGACAGTGACAAAATATACTTTTTTTTCCTCCTTTGTCAGTTTAAACTAGCTTGGACAAAACAGCCTAACATCAATTTTACTGAAAAATACCTGTGACTGATCCTAAAACTGGTTATACAGTGCCATCTCTTGGCTGCTTGTTGTGCAGCCACACAAGTGAAAATAGTCACTGGTATCTGAAACACCAGGCTAGGTGGTGAGAGACTGTAAGGATATGACACAAAACCAACATCAGTGTAGGCTGTAACTTTTTGTATGTGCAAATATCTCTAGTCTGCAGAGAGAAACTATTGTTCTGGATCTATTACGAAAGTTTATTGTGGTAAAAATAACTTTTTTGTGTTGATTGAAAATATTCAGTATGATCAAGCAGTGAGATCTATTACTTCAAGCCTCCAGAAATAGGCTTTTTGTGCTATGTCTGTGTATATAGACATGCACACCTGTCAAAGCATTTAAAGCATGCTTGCTAGTTCTTGGATTTAATAAGAAAATGGTCATGCATTTGTATAATGTTTGTAAAGGTGGCAATTAGATGATTCAGATAAGGGCTTGAGACAAAGAACTGGACTTGATAGCCAATGTGACTATTAAGCAGTTATTCCTTATTGCAGTGCTGGGGTTGCACTGGGACTTCTCCTTAGGGTGGTCCCCCTTAGCAATGTTTTCGATGAGTTTATATTTGCAAAAACTATTACATATTAATGGTTTTTCATAAAATAACATTTCACACCCTATTCCTAGAATTTTCTATGTGATTAGATTACAAATTATTCTGTAGTCTTTGGTGCCATCTGGTGTCCTTTATCCATAATCGCAGTCACTCTAGTGGTTGTTTACTTCATCAGGTGGTTGTATCCTCCTCATCAGTTGTCCCCTTCATGAACCTAGGTCATTATGTCCCTTGTTTTTCAAAATTTGCAGTTCTAAATCCATTCCATCTGGTTCTGCAGTAATAAATTCTTCATCTTCTTTCTTTGTGACAAGCTAAACTACTTCCATACAATACATTTATAATTGTTTCTACTATTGATATTTCTAAATAATACATAAGCTTCTAAAGGTTATAAGGTCTTCAACACATTTGTCACTGTCTCGGGTAGCTCCTACTTCTAAAGGTTAGGTAAATTTAAAAAGGTGAAGTCTTTGGACATGTTCAAAGAGGGTTTAAGGTACCCCATTTGAGATTGCTCTCGATCAAAATATCTACACAATTTAGCAGCAGTTTGAAGGCCCCCACTTAAGCCTCTTGGTACTGACAGACTTTAATCTTAAAGCCCAAAAACTTGTTACTTGTGGGGACAGTGGAATGGTTGTGGAGAATACACAGGGTAAGGCACACGTGGGGATATTACTGGCCTGTCTGCATGAGAATGAATGCTGCTGCTATGGAGAGTGCAAAGTAATAATGCGAAAATAAACTAAATATGCTGACAGTAGTGTAAGCTTATTATTAAATCCTTTCAAAATCTAGAGAAAAAACCCCCACAACAATTACAGGTTTTGTGTCTTTCCTGCCCCTGATTTTCTTTTTTTTCTGTAAGATTGTGAAAGGGTGTTTTGGTTGCAGGGGAACATTGTCTCTAGGATCCTTTTTTTGAGTGGTTCATCCAACTTTCTACAAACACCATTTCTAGCAGTTGCTAGCAAGCAACATAAGCCAGTAAGAAGCAAGCAAGGTTTTCAAGATTTTTATCTGTAAACAGTCAAGATAGATTTCATGTAGTCCATCTAAGCCAAGGCAAAGAGTGTTGCTAGGAATCTTGTGGTATAGGAGATAAATCTGTATTCAGCAACAAAATACAAACCCCACTTTTCTTATTGTTACAACTAATTAATATTTAGCATTTAAAAAATAACTTTCAAAAGTGTTGGCCATAATCTTTTTGGTTTAAAACATTAAAAATAAATAAAAACTAATGCCAATTTCAGATATCCATGACAGAACCCAGAGTTAAGAAGTATCTTCAGCAGTTGCATGATGAAGTTTACTTCACTTTCAGTTAGATATTAATTCTCAACACTGAATTTTAGGTGACTGGGAATATTTTGTTTCCTACAGTAGTATACCTCATCTGGGGCTTTTTGTTCTCATTGGATTTTCTGGTTAATGCAGGTCCAAGTTCTTGCTTTTATAAAGCTTTCTTTTGTTAAAAACTCATCAGAGATCCATTTACTTCAGCTGGCTTATCTTTTTCTCATTTCATGTGCTTCTCAACTCAGCTGGCTGGGGTTAAAGAGATGCATGTTCCTGTGACTTGAGTGAGAATAGGGCTGTGATGAGACTCAATCTGTGGATGGAGCTTCCTGCCTGCAGTGACTCAAGACAGTCATGGAAGTGTAGTCTTCCATTTGAAAAACTGTAAACTCTCTTGTCCTTAGAGCTGTAAAACTAACCTCTGCCAGCCTGTGAAGTGTTGATTTCCTGAGATGCAGGGAGCCTGGTTGCTGGGAATTTTGCGCTGTTTCTTACCATTTCAGTTAGGTGTCACTGACTTGTACTGGTGACTGAAAAACAAACTTCCTTAGCAGTTTAAATGCTGACATAACGCACACAGCTTTTTGAACTTAGAATGTTTTTTTTCTTTCTTTTCTTTCTGTTGGGGCATTGTCAGGAATAGATACAGCTTGAGTTTAAAATGGTGCCTGAGCACTACCCTGCACAACAGAAGTTATCCTTAAAACTTGTTGTAATGTTTTGTTTTACTTGCTTGATCAATTTACGCTTCCTGCAAAGATCTGGAATATTTGGGGTTTTAAATGTGTACCTGTGATGAAAGCAAATGCTTGCTTGGTGGCCTATTCTCAGTCTGAATGAGCTGGTCTAACTGTGTACTACGACTGAGAAATCTGGATTATAACCAAGTACACAGAGCAGGTACCTTTTTAGTTGGTTATTGCTGTGTAAAGCGTCGTCTTTGACAGTGTTCTGGCTGTGAGAATCACTTTAAACCCTTACCAGCATTTCTGTAAGGAGAACTTGGAGATTCATATAAAAATAATCTCTTACTTAGCAGGCTGAGTAAAATTATTTCAGTGCACACCAGATAATTCATACTGTTTGTAATGTTCTGGCAGCGGGTGGTACCATGGTAACAGCATGTATTATGGCTTCTCACTCCTGCAACCTGACAGCTGCGCTGTGATGATGTTTGCCTTTGGTACCTCATGCACAGTGCAGGCATCTGTAATGGGTTTCATTGCTTCATTAATGTGAACTGGAGGGGAAGAGTCAGCACTAAGGAATTCAGTGTGCCTTTGCTCTGTGATGACAGGGAATAGTGTATCAGCCAAGGGCATTCTTATCTTTTGTTGTTTATGAAGTCAGAAATTAGAAGCCTGGAGTCAATTGGTCTCTCTAGGGTTAGTAAAGTAATGAATCTTATAACTTGTAGTTTTGCTGTAGCTTTATTAGTGTTAGCAAAGTACAGTATAGAAATGCAATAGTGTCCATCTAACCTTGAAGTGGTACTCCAGGAGACACAGGCACTGATCAGGTCAACATGTCTGTAATGTGGTTTGTATACACGATATATACTTAGTAACTGGTTGTTTGGGATCTGTTTGTACAGGCATGCTTTTTTGCATGCAACAGCAAAGCATTTAAGAAAAGCATAATTGATAGACTTAACTTCTCCCAGACTGCAGCAAGAAGTAAAAGCATGGTAGGCCTGTTGTGCTTGAATGATCTTCAAAATCAGAGGGAAAAGTTCTAATGTGTATTTTCTTGCAGTCAGATTGTGAAGAATGCTAGCAAGAGAAAGGAGTGTGCAAACAACTTATTGGGGTGAGTGTTTTATGTTTTTCTAACAGATGAGGTAATCTCTCCTAGTTTAATGAAGTTGGATGGAGGTTCATGGAGCTGAAGGCATGTGTTTAGCTCTAGACATGTTGTTTGGATTTTTGTGCTGGCTAAATTATTTCTATAAGCCATATGGAAGGTGGAGCTTTTGGAGGCCTTCACATGTCAGTCTTCAGTGGCTCAGGCTGGGCTTCCTTTGAGCACTTCTGCTCAAAATATGTAGCCAATGGGTAAAAGCATCTTGTAAGTCCCTCTGTATCACATAACTAGTTCCAGTGGATGCTACAGGTGCCAGTAGAAGTGATTCCCTTCCTGTAAATTAAGGGACAAAATTGAGATTATTATGCATAGGGAGAACTTGTAAAGATTGGAAGAGGAGAGAGCTCCATAATTTATTTGCTTCAAAAATTGTTCCAAGTCAATATTTTTCCTGCAGATCTGAATTCTTTGCTTAAAGGTATATATTAGGTATGTCCTTTGTGTTTGATAGCACCATCTGAAGTGACCTGAACCTGTGCTAAACACTAACTTTGGAGAAGTTTAAACCAGGAGCAACATCAGACTTGATGTGATCTCATTATGACTAGTAATGCTGATTTACATAGCGCTGAAAAAGATCTAAGAGTCTGTCTTCAAGAACGTTACTGAGATGCTAAACTTAAGAGTTGCTGAGGACCCTTATGATCAAGTAAGGTGGAGAACCCATTTTGGTGATGGAGATTCTTTTTCTTGTATCATTTTTCAGTTACTTAAAGTGGAAACAGAGATGCTTTGAGATGGTATAATGACTGGTGTAGCTATACACAAATGGATTTGAAAGAGGGGAAGGAAAGCTTTTTTGCACGGATACTGAAGATTCAAAGAATAGCTGAAATGATGCATGTTGATAAGATGTCATCAAGAAGGATATGTCTCTGCACACATTCCCCTTGTATCTTAAATTCAGCTTCTATTGTCAGTGTAGCCTTACCTACAGCCACAGTTCCTTCAGAAGCAAGCCTCTTCTGACACAGTCTTACCCATGGCTGCAGTCCCTCCAGGGCTGTACCTCCTCTTGTGGGTTTATCCATGGCACAAGCGTTAAGGTGCTCTACCATGACCTCATGCGTAGCCACAGAGGCTTTGAGGTGTACCTTCTCCCATGTGGACTTATCTGTGGGCCACAATCCATTCAGTTATGTCTGCTGCAGCACAGACACAACCATGGCCACAAATGCTTTGAGACGTACCTCCTCTGGTGTAGACTTCTTCATGGCCACAGATGCTTTGGGGTGTTCTGCTCCCACATGGACTCATCCGCAGGTCACAGTCTGCCCAGTACAGCAGAGCCAAAATGGCAGCGATGCACTGGCCACCTGCACATGGCCATTGCTGTTATCAAAATGTTCCCAGACACAGCAGAGTGGGATGATAGGCAGAGCACAACAAGCA
Source organism: Thinocorus orbignyianus (assembly GCA_013400375.1). Classification (NCBI taxonomy): domain Eukaryota; kingdom Metazoa; phylum Chordata; class Aves; order Ciconiiformes; family Thinocoridae; genus Thinocorus; species Thinocorus orbignyianus. The sequence goes on along the minus strand of VXBW01000794.1, from coordinate 919,157 downwards.
GTGAAAGCAAAAAGCAACCACTGACAAGCACTAGACTCTAATAGACTGTAAGGTAAGCAAGCTCCATGACATGAACAGGATCCTGTCAATTAATAGCTAAACAGCAATAAATTATAAATTCTTCCTAGCGTGTTCCAGTCAAATCTGTCGGGTGCCTAAAAGGGCTGTCATACTTTAACCCCAGCAGACAACTAAGTACCCCAGTGGTGGGGTGGTTTGAGGAGCGGAAAAGACCTTGATTCTGTGTAAGCCCTACTCGACAATAACACAGATGTCCCTGGATTATCAACGCTGTTTTCAGCACCAATATAAAACATAGCCTTGTACAAGCTACTGTGAAGAAAATTAATTCTATCCCAGACAAAACCAGCACTGTAAGCTTCATAGATCTTGAAACAGACAATAGAATGTCCCAGAAAACAGTTTTCTCAGCTGACAAAAACCTTTATTAACTTGCTATACCATTGAGGCATGTTCTGGCAGCAGTGCCCAGTTTAGATGGCACTAATGCTTTAGCTCACAACCATGGTATTTTGGGGTTGAATAGTTTCCTTAATAAGTCAAGTCCTGGAGAAAATATCTGACAAACAGCTGTTTTTTGAGCTATTTAAACGTTTAGGAAAGAACCACTTACATTCAGGCATTCAGTTTGGCTTTGGGTATATGCATTTGGTTTCGCTTTCACAATTAAACCCAATACTTGATAAAAATGTCTTTTGGAGCTGAACTGTCAGACTGCCTCTCTTTGTGGCAAAAGCGTATTTCCAAATTGATACAAGGTCCTTCAGAAAAAAGAAAGGCATGACTGGGACAGCCCTGAAGGTAAATTTGACCTAGTTTCTTCTGCCCAACAGGCCAGAGAAAAATCCTGAGTGTAATTAAACATGACCCTTGGGGTGCAGGCTGTAAATGCAGTCTCTCACAGCACTGCAGCCTCCACTGAGCCCTGCCTTCATGTGGGTGCTCAATAACCTTGTGGGATCTGGTCCAGTGTTTCCTAGAGGCAAGATCCTGCATCTCCTGCTCTTTTCTAATTCACACAAAATTTCCATGAGCAAAACTTTCCAAGAGCACCGAGTTAAAACAGTCAGGAGTTTCAAAAGTGCTGTAGTCAGGAGAGGGCAATTGCAGCTTGTGTGGACACATCCAAACTCCCCTTCTTCTTGCTTCAGACCTCTTGTGCCTCGTGGCTTATATGCCGTAGTCCTCTGGCTCTCCTGCCTTGCTGTCTGGCCTTTCTGCTCCTTGACCAGCAGCAAGATGGCTCCTGGGTCTGTCTTCTGGGACTGCAGCTGCAGTTGGTAGCTGGGAGGTGTTTAGTACTTGTGTAGCATTTTGAGTTTTCCTAAACTGTGCTCTAGCACTGCGTTGGGAATCCTACCTTTAGTCCTGGCCTTCATGAAGTAGTGAAACTGGCACATCTCAAAACCCAAAGTTTCTGCAGAGCAAGTGTAGCTGAGCAGTACTTGCAGGAGCTGCCATTTTCCTAATGCCTTTCCCCCCTCTTGTCTGCTGTGGGTTGAAAACCAGTTGAAATTCTCAGTTTTCGTACTGCAGGTGTGGTGAAAAAGCCTGTGGGTTGAACTTTGTGTGTGAAGGCAGAGCTGTATGTTGCCATACCAGCAGTAAGCGGCCATGTCAGTGCTGGGACAGGCCTCTTGCCATGCCTGGGAGTTGGTGGGACTGGGAGAACTGGGCTCTCCTAACCAGAGCCATGAGGTGGGAGAGACAGACCTCATCCCTTTGGTGTAGGTGGCTCTTTGCTGTGGTGGCACAAAGGGGTGAGGCTGCCTTTCTGGAGGAAAGACCTCTCCTGCCAGACTGCTACCTGCACAGAAGGCTGGTCCTTTATTATTGCAATGATGATCACGAGTTCGGCTTTGTGTCAGTCCAGTCTTCACCCACGAATACAGAAGTTAATATGAATTTAAATATGGATAATTTTGTATGTACTTAATGCAAAGATAATTTTTCATAATTCCTACAGTGAAATGAATATGAGCACTGACACAGGAGTCACAAGGCAGGGTGTTTGATGTCTGGTGTGGTGTTGAATTTGCTGGGTTGTCACTCAGAAGGTCCCCACTGGATGGCACAGCCGGACCCTGCGTAAAAATGGAAAAGCAGTGTGGCAGCTTTGAAGGGCAGGGACAAAAGGCTGATGACACAATTTGGGTTACTTGAGGATAACATATTTCACTGGTGAGATAGGGTGTTAGCACTGTGAATGGTCACGTAGGACAGCGGTGGAGAGATCTGACGACCTCCATAATGACCTCTGAGTAGCTTCAGAGTGGGTGCTGCGGAAAGACGAGAGGAGAGCGGGGTGAGGCTGTGGCCAATAGCCCCTGGTGTGAAGAGGGGTAAAGGCAGGTAAAGGAGCCCAGGGGTGAGCACCGGGGGACAGAAGGAGATGGAGCAGGTGTCTCTGCAACCAGGGTTTTCCTGGCTGTTATTCCATTGTTCCTGGCAAGCTGAGCCACTGGAGGGAGCCCCTGCCACTGGATAGCAGGAAAAGGAAGACAGACATAAGCTTTTCCTAAATTCCTCCCGTTGTGGGTCTGTATCTCCGAGGCCTCAGCCCGGGCAGGGCCTCTGCCTCTCCTGTGTCCATTGCTGCTCCCTGTGCCTTGCCAGCCGTGTGGCCACAGCTCTCAGCAGGATTTCCTTGCATTCCCCACTGCCATTTCTGTCTCCAGCCACAGCAGTCTCTGTGTGTGACATTGATCCTAGGAAAAAGGAGAATTCTCCTTGATCCCGAGTTATAAACCCCTGTCTTCCTATGGGGCAGAGGTTGACCCTTTCTTCAAAAACCAACTAAACGTATTTTCTTGTGGACTGTGACAGTGTTATTGCTGTGCAATGACAGAGAGTGGCTTTCAATATTTCTCTGTCACTTTTCTCTCTGCTGCTGCTGCTTAAATTTCTTCTGATATCCAAGCAAGATGCTCCTGTTAATCTTCCATAAATAGCCAGCTGCGATACTGGATATTAATGGATTTAAACAAAAATCCCTGAAAACATTCACATTCCCTGCAGTGTTTTTTTCCAGCTGCCGTGTGAGTGTGCATCTCTGAAGATGAGAGAAGAAGAGCTGTGCAGGGGGGAGCAAGCAGAGTTCCTGGGGACATGAAGTGCAAGTCATCCTGTTCTTCCTTCTCTGGCAAACTCCTAGCTTTCCACAGAGATACAAAACCAACGTGTGCCGGTCCCTGCAGCGAGGGGTGTCCCTGGCACTGTTACAGGGAAATCCCAACCATGGGGCCCTGCAGGCCCTTACTGCTCTCCAGAACAACAGGCCATTCCCCAGCCTGTGGGGTGAATAATGTGGCCAGCCTTCCTTCTGAAGCAGCTCGGGCAGGTGTGACAAGTCCCTGTGAGGAACAGGTCCCTGCTGGAGTCTGAAGAGCAGCACTGAGTACTTCTGCAGGGCAGCTATAAAACGGCTGCCCCATGTGCTGGTGAATCATCTGCCTGGAGAGGGACAGGCTGCGGCACGCAGTGGATCTCAGCGGACACAAACACCCCCTTGTGCTGGGATATCCCCATCAGGGGATGTCAGCCTTCAGCGGAACTGTTTCCTCAACAGGAATATTTTCTTTGGCTGTTGTTACAGTTCAGTTCTGCAAACTCTCTATGAGTCAGTTTTGGAACAAGAAAAAAGACAAAACCAAAATCAAGCTTGAATCAGTTATTATTTGGCTGCAGTTTTCTGTAAGCCAGGTGAGCAAAACTATTCCAGCTTCAGGAATCAATAAAATAACATCATGTTTAGCTAACCTATCATTTTGTTCCTTAATCAAAAACAAGGTGCTGCCAGAATTTATTAGTTCAGATGGTTTTGCATTTCATTCAGCATGGCAGCAACCTCCTTTTAAAATCTTATTAGTTAGAGTTGGGGGCCTCTGTACTCACTGCTTGAGCAAACTCCAGGCAGAAGAAGTAAGTTGCAATTCTTTCTGGTGGATTCTGTTTATTTGCAGGGAGTGTACTAAATTCTGTTTGTCAAAACATAACCCAGCAGCAAACAATGAATGGCAGTTTATTTGCTGTCAACTTCTTTTCAGCTTGAAAGCTTTGCCTATACAGTTTTCTTCCTAAGGCCACTTAAATATTGTCTAGTCCTTGCCCATCACCTTCCTTCTTAAAAAATACACAGCCCTTGAGAGTTGTTTTTAGGCTGCATGATCCTATGTTTGGAGTAGAGCCTGTTATGTTTCATTTCCTGGATTTTGTGAAGGAGCTTACGAATTCTTTTTAGATATTTAAAATTGTTGGTTAAAGTGTTCCATTTTTATGAAATCAAGACTTTTAATTCCAAAGCCGATTTACAAAATCTTGCTCTTTAAAATTTAGGAATGAAACTTCATTTTGTAAATGCAATGTCCCCTGGTTCCAGATGCGTGCTGACCTATCAAACCATGTGTGAGAGGAAAAAATCAAAATGAAAATGGAAACACTCCTGTGGGAAATTGGTTCCAACAGCACAGCACTTTTCTAAGAATAATTATTCCACTGGAAGATGTTCAAAACTTGCAAGTTGCAACCAGGTACTGGATTTTGCTTTCTGCCTTCTACATAGTCTTGTCCCAGCCTTTTTTTTCTTTTTTTTTTTTTTTTTTCCAGATAAGAAGTTCTCAACAGCTTCTTTCAGTGTTAGTAAACCTTCCTCTGAAGTGTTTTGTTCTTCTGTGCCCATCTTCCCACGCCTTACTCTGAGGTTCTTTTGAAACTAGGAAGGATCTGGAAATGCTTTGCATTGCAATGTAATTGCCTTGAGAAGCTCATATTCTACTTCAGTTGTGTCCTGGTTCCCAGTGGTTTGGTACTTTATAGAGAACTATTCTTAGAAGAAGCAGAGGGGCAAGGCCCTTTTCTAGTGCCAGTTCTGCCTATGCTCCAGATTTTTTTCTTCTGAATAATACAGAGAGCAAAAAGTGTTTTGTCCTCCTAATAGCTTAGAAAGTATGCTTGAAAGAGAGGCCAAAATATTAGGGACGTGATGCAGTATCTGTGGAACACCTAATTCTTTAAATATTTTGCCCTGTTTAGGAGCCTGCAAAAGTTGGTGGGTATTGGTTATCAACCAGGATCTCTCTGCTTGTGTGACTGTCCAGGCTTAAGGGCTGAATATTATTTCCTGGTACTGCAGCTGGGAATGCAACAGTTTTGTGTGACAGGCAATATTGTCAAATATCTAGAGTATAACTTTCAAACCTGCCTGTTGCCCTTCAGAACCCAGATGCTATTTTTAGATGTAATCTATGTGCCTGGAGGTACAGCTACAAAAAGACCTGGGCGTCTTTCTACCTATCCCCAAAATGCAGATCCTCAGAACTCCTGCCATAATGCTGCTGAGCTGCGGTAGCACTGCTGGCTTATAGCTCTTCTGTTCAATCCAGATGAATTATTTGATAATAATCTGTTTCTAAGCAAGCAGCTAAAGTCTTGTTTATGCCTAAGCTCTGCTAAGGTGTTCCTTGGCCTCCTTGTTCTTTGAAGGCTGATGTGACAGTGTTTTCAGAGCAATTTCTTCTTATGCAGGATGTGGGAAGAGTAGGATGGTGAGTGAGGAGGAGGTGTTGGTGTTGCTATTTCCAATAGCACAGTACTCATCTGAGTGTGAGAGGCCCAGCATTAAAATTTCAAGATGCTTGAGGGGACTTGAAATCCCCATTCCAGCTGAGTTTTTCTGGAGGACCCCTCTCAGCTGCTGCTCCTGAGCAGAATGGTCCAGGAGGCTTCGGTGTGCCTGGCTGGGGAGGGGATGAGCTGGTGGCTTGGTGGTTAGGCTGCTTCTGCAAGGACAATTGGTTAGAAGACACTGCTCTGCATGGAGAAAATCTTCCTGCCTTTGGGCTGTGGTCAGTGAAGAAGGGTCTCTTTTCCTCTCTGTTTCTGTCCTGCTGGTGCTCTCTGCTCTCAGGTTCATTCACTCTGGTTCTGCGCATCCATGTCAGTGGCCCGTGGCTGGTTGTCTGCAGTGGAAGAGGCTGCTGTTTGCTGCCCCTCCTGTTCGGGGCTGACTCACTTCCTGCCTCCATAACTCATTTGAAACCTTCCTGTTTTCTTTAGCTTCTGACTGCAAGGTATCTAGTGAAGCCCTCTGTAGAGCTTATTACAGAAATTGTACTGGGCTGCCTGATACTGCTTTGCATCATTTCTTTTTGCTCGAGCTGGATGATAGGGCAGCAGTAGATTTTTTTTTTTTACCCATTGAGGTGCTGTATTCATCTTGACAACAGCCATTTGTCACAAGTGCAGGGGGCACACAAGCCCAGGGCCTGTTACTGGCAGCAGCACTCAGGCAGAAGCGAGGCAGTAGAAGTGCTGCAGGCCAGAATGGAGGTGTGGTGACAGGTCTGAGGGTGGATTGTAGTTTATTTGGGGCCTGTCTGTGTTGTACTGACTCTCGCAGTCTTGCTTTCACAAATGTTAAAGCCAGCCACAGCAAAATAATTCAGAGAGTGATAAACCTAAGTAGAATAACTCTGGATGGGTTTTAAGACACTGTGATAGATAATCTGGCTGTCATGGGGGATGCTGAGCAAACCTGCAGGGGCTGTGGGCTGTTCTGGTAACATCCAAGCCCTCTGTGCAACTATGGAGCAAAATTCTTCCTTTGGGATAGGAAAAATGTGCATGTACATGCACTCACGTACACAAACAGACTCTGGGGAGAAGGTTAATGCCTCTGTATGAATCTCTGCAGGCATTTCCTACTGGGAACGCTTCCCAGCTTAGAAAAACATGTCATGGAGAGTAACTGCAGCTCCTGTCTTGGCACGTTCCTCCCTCTTTTGTGAGCCCTGTCCACAAGCAGAGCTCTGCATCTTCTGGAGGCTGCATAGGTCATCAGGAGTATGCAGAAGGGCTGTTTCCACCATCCCCTCTGCTACCCAAACATGCCTGACAGCTCTTCACAGCTTGCATGAGATGTGGGAGCAACGTGTCCTAATTTATATACCCATCACAGTTCAAAGCAAGAATTGGCTAATCAAACCGTGCCTGGCTTGTAATAGGACAAAGTGGTCTATGAAAGGTGCATGATTTTTAAAGTATTTCCTAGGTTTCTCTCTCAGTCCAATCTTTTTTGAAACAGATATATTAGATATTAAACCAATGAGTCAGAAATCAGTAGGCGAGCTCATAAAATTTGTAAGTCAATTCAGTTTAAACCTGACAGATGCACAAAAGTATAAAATAATATATATATATATATAAAATATATGTATATATCTAGCAACAGGATAAGGGGCAATGAACACAAACTGGGACACAGGAAATTCCATCTGAACAGAAGGAAAAACTTCTTTACTTAGAGGGTGCCAGAGCACTGGAACAGGCTGCCCAGAGAGGTTGCACAGTCTCCTTCTCTGGAGTTATTCAAAACCTGCCAGGATGTTTTTCCTGTCCAACCTGCTTTGGGTGGGGGTTGGACTAGATGATCTCTAAAAGTGCTTTACAATCCGTACCATTGTGTCATTCTCTGTTACGTTTGTAGAAGGTTCTATATAATATAAAAAGACAGAACTCATCTCTCCTGGAAAACCAAGTGAAAGTTTGCTTTTAACAGTACTGAGGTAGAAATTCAAGTTTCTTCAAAAGTACTGTTGATTTTACCATAGTTTTCAGTGGGACCAAAACCTGGCTCCTCTTGGAATTCATAACTCATGGTATTATCTCTCTGTCACAAAGAAATACTACAAGCAGGGATGGAAGATTTACGAAATCATGCAAGTGACTATTTGTCTACTGTGCTTTCTGAAGGTTGTATTTTTGTGAAAGTTATTTTATATACAGGACATGATTTATCTCTGATGCCTGCATGTTTTATGCTGCTGTAAAGATTTTAACTAGCTTGGGAGAGATCCTCCTTTCTGGGAGGGCCTTTCTCCCAGTGATAGATGGAAGTCAGCCTTTTATATTTATACAGAATACAGTGAACAGCAATAAATAAAGCAGAGAAGCTGGAACTACCTGCTGGTGATGATACCAGCACCTGGGCTGTGACTAGTTGCCTTTAGAAAGCACTGCATGACAATGCTGCACTCAGGACTGTAGTGTTATCTTCTTTGGCCTAACATCACGTTGCCTCAAGAAATCTAGACTTCCTGTCAAAAACCAAATTCAGTTAGTCAAAACTTTCCAGATGAGATACTAAAATGATAATAACCTTCCTGACTGATGTCAGCTGTCAAGAGCAGTGCAGAGTATATTGTCTGTCTCTTCCCCTATCAGTCACTGTGCACAAGTTTTCCTCTCTCTGCCCTGCTTTAGTCTTTGCTTTGGAGAACCTGTCCTGTCATCTTTCCTTTCTACAGGCCTGTGTACATGTTTAGGCTTTACTGGACACTTTTCTGCCTTTGCTGGGGAGATGTGCTGAGGACTGAGGAATGGGATTCTCTCACTGTGGGACTCAGGCTGTTTAGCTTCTTTCTGCTTTAGGTTATCCAGCTCTGACACACGCACATAATGAAACCTACCTTTTGGGACCCAGGAAACATGAATAATCTTCGCTTGAAGAATCAGCAAGGATGTATGGGTCACCAGAGAACAGATTAATTTAGTCCAGTGTCTTTTACAAAGAGGTTTTTAAACCTGGGGCTACAGTGAGATGCATTTTGAAAGTCGTACCAGTAAGCACTGCAAATACAGCTGAATCCCAGCCTGAAATACGACCATTCCTCTCTTCCTGTTCAAAGATTCCTGCAAATTATCTAAGCATCCTTATTGATAGATCCTACTAGGGCTTTTGCTTCTTTGTGCCCAAACTTGACCCAGGGCACTGTCTGAGATCTCAGACGTGGTATTTTATTAGCCAACACCAGGTCTGTCATGCTGTTGAAAAGCAAAATCCCGGTTCTAGATGCCTTTGAAACTTTAGGATTATTTCCCATCTGGACCCAGTGTCAATGGATCTGCTTTCCGGTATTAATTGCTGTTGTTTTATCCTTTTTAACATGGATATTAAAATGGTGAGTGGGGTTTTTTTGTGTGTCTGAAACCTGTGCTTTTGTGAAATGTACCCTGTGTATTAGCCTAGTCGGAGACCTGTAAACCAGAGCTTGGGATGAAACAGAAGGTGGTACGTACTTTTGCCTTGAGTATGTGATTATTAACAATATCTTCCCAATTTTCCTCTTCTCCAACATAGTTGGTCCATACATGAGCTTGTTTTTGTGGTAGTCCTTAGAGTGAGTGTAGCACAAAGCACCAGAATTCTTGGGAAAAACATTTGATATGTTTTATACTCCGGAAGTGGAAAGTAGGTTAAACATTGACTACATGAAGACCTGGGAAAATGTTCCTAGTAGCTTCCAGACTTGTAGATGGAGTGAGTTTCTCCAAGACCTTCAAAAGCTGTGTATGAAGGAGAACCTTGTGGAGTGTATCAGAGAAAAGCTTCCTGGGCTGACTGAGATAGGAACCAGTGCGGTGGGAGGGATTTCCTGTGGGAGAATCCCCATTCAGCACACATCTGAACTGGAAGATGTTGGACTGTTAGCCTGCGATGAGTGGCTGTCAAATGGTTTGGAAACATCTGTCTGACACCCAGTAAACAAGTGTCTACATTGAACAAAACAAGGATTGCCACGCTTGCCAGCTTTGCCAGGGAAGCCTGTGGGATGAGTGGGCACCGGAGTTTCAAGCAATCCCTCTCTCAGAAACAATCCGCCTCAAGTAAATGGTGACAAGTGTTGGGATGGAGTAAGCAATTCCTGCTGCTTCTGGTGCGTTGTTTGTTTGTGGATAAATGAAGGCATTTAATTAACCAAACATATAATTCCACTCCTTTTTAATAAGCTTGAATTGCACACACTGAGCATTGTGATGCAGGTATGGAAAAGTAGATTTGTTTATGCCAGTTTTAAACTTCAGTCACATTATTTTGGATACTAACAATGTTAGACTCCAAGTCTAATCTCTTCTCTGTTAGGGTCTTACTTTTTATTTAGATTTAAAAACTGTATTCAAATGAGGTTTTCACCGAAACTGAATCACTATGTACTTGAAAGCTAAAGAGCTTATCATGCATCTGATAATGTTTTCAGGATTTCCCCAGATTAGACCGCGGAGTGTACAGACAGGAAGCTGAAGTATTGAGCGCCTGACCAGAGCTTCCTCCTGCACAAGAGTGGGGGGTTTCTCTGACTTGAATCTTTCGCTCTACATGCATGGTCTGAGCCTTGAAACCTAAAGGATAAAAAGCACCCAAATCTCCCAGTTGGGTCCTCTGAGCAAGGTGAACGGAGCGCTTCATTTAAGCCCCACTTGCAAGGTCAGCAAAACAGTTCTCACCTCTTCCCGCTGTTGCGTTACCTTCCTGGCTCTTTATCAACCAGGGAATCAGAAGGGGACTTTCCAGAGCTATAAACATGTGAGCTGAATAGATGGAATGAACCCATATGCAAATTAGTTTTGATTGCCTTCCCTTTATAAAGTTAAAATGTTTTTGAGAGAGAAACAGATCCTCCAGAATGTGGGTGTCCGAGAATGTTACCTTGGGCTGGCTGTGTCTCTCTCCCTGCTGTCTGTCTGTCTGCCTGCCTTTCTTTCTGCCTGTCTGTCTTTCCATTGTAGAGAACAAAGCGGAGTGATGTAAACTAGAAAATGAGAAATGCAAACCTGTGGTGATTGAAGAGGAGGAAGGAAAATGAAAGAGAAAAAGCTGAAGAGTGGGAAAAGATAAAATAAAATGAATTTTGGGGATTCCACTGTGAGTAAGAGCTGAAAAAAATGTAAGCTGATTTATTACATGCTTATCTTCTGTCTGAGAGTCAGTACGCTTTGTATACGTGAAAGGTAAATTGCACATTAAAGATTGAATCAAAACACCAAATTCTTCCTCAATTCTTCCAGCTTTAAAACAGAGTAATTCTGTCAGCTCTGATAGATTTACGTTTTGTAAACAGCAGCAGAATCCAGATCTAGTGTTTTAAGTCATTTTGAGTTACATCTATGTGCAAGCGATGAGAAATTTAGAATGACTTTTAAATGCTGTTGTGTCAGGGAAGCTGCACATTTTCTGATGCTTCTTGTCACCGGGCAGGAATTTTTTGCTGTTGTCCTTCCAGTGCTGTTATGACTTTATTCTGAATCTGATGGGAATTCAGAAACAAGGGACGATGGTAGTGTTGTGTGCAGTAATATTTTCTTTGCATTATGATTTATGTATATTAATTTGTTTTTCCCTTAAATCTGTATCTTAACCCACTTAAATAACAACTATTTAAACTGGTAGAGGATGTGAGTTAGGTGGTGTATGTATCTTTTTCTCTTCATCAAATGACACTGATTTTGAAAGTACAATGTTTGATTGGCTATACCTCGTTTTGTTTGTCATTGATCCTTTACTTTTTTAAGGGTGATTTATTTATTTTTCTTCTATGTACTCTGAGCTTATCTAAGCATCCAAAAATTTGTTTTACAGTATGGAAAACTGGGATGGAGGAAATACTGCAGTTTTCCATGGTGGAATTTCCAGCAAATTCCCTGTTGGATTGGAAAAGTGCAGATTGGTTTCTGGATTCTGCAGGATAAGGCAGCTCCCATCCCTCTCTCTATTAGCCTGATTAGAGACAGATAATTACTCTTCTCTTTTTCTGAATAGTTTGCTTGATGAAAAATGCAGTTTTGAATGAACTGAAATTATTTGCAAAGCTCAACCAAATGCAGCAAATAGCATCACGTAAATAATAAAAAAGTAAAAATATTCTGACTTTTTCAGAATTAAATCTTAAGTTTTTCTTTAAAAAATCTGTTTTCATTTTTAATTGTTGTCATGCAGTCATAATAATAGCAAAAAAAAAAAAAAAAAAAGAAAAAAAAAAAAAAAAAAAGGAAAAGAAACAAAGCTTTTTGTTTCAGATCAAAAAATACCTTGCAACATATCTAAAATGAATGTGTTTTTTCTTCAGAAAATAATTTTAAAAACCGATAATTCCAGGTCCGGCCAAATAACAATTTTCTTTTGCCTTATTTTTGTTCTTTTTGGCTAGCAAATGAAAAATTACCATAGCTTTGGTGCAGATCATTATTGGGACCAGCTATATTTCATGATCACCTGGGAGAACGTTGAGATCTTATTTTCTGTGGGAAATGGTGGTGAAAACATGAATTATTTTGATGATGAATGTATACTTTTATGAGTTTTATTGGTCAAATTGAACACGTTGTCCATCTTTTCCCATAGTTATAAAAGGAAGGAAAAAAAGAAAAAAAAAGAAAAAAAGAAAGTTTGTGTTATTGAAATTTATTTTGTGTACCATTTTTTTAACCAATTCCCTAATGTCGTGAGCAAGGCTTCAACCACTGTCTCTTCGACAGCTTTTCAACTCTCTGTAATCCATCTCAATTTGCTTCTGGGATGGGGCTTCACTGGTGCTTGAAACGGTTTTGTTGTTGGATACACAGGGCCTGGAGATCCCGGGGGGAGTTTGAGGGTTGCTGTGATGGCAGGACAAGGGCCTGAGGTTGCAATGGGACCTGTTTTACAAGAAAGAGGTTTCAAATATGTCAATGAATACCTGTAACTTTCTTGGGAGAAGTCTGAAAAAATAGATTTGAAGCTGCACTTAATCCTTTAGTGGATATTGGATATCTGTGTCCCTACTGGCAACCCTAGTATCGTAAGATAAAAGTCTCTGCTTTTAAGATAAAAGCAAAGTCAAAGAATGTCTTTACTTTTCACTGTAATCGTTAGTTGCAGTCCATGTACTTGAGTACATATTCTAGATGTTGTTATATTGAATCTAAAATTATTTTCTTTAAAATCAGATCTGGTGAGCTCAAGAGGAGCAAGATTTAAAATCCTCAATAGGAGGCAAGTGTATCCCAGAGGAAAACAGTGTCAGGTCCTCGCAGGCTGGCTGCATCTGCATCAGCCTTTTCCAGCCTTTTCTAATGGAGCCCCTTTGAAACAAAAATCCTGGACCATTTCACATGCCCGAAAAGGAGCTGTCGGCACCTGCAGGTAGTCCCTGGCAGCGTCCAGAAGCTGGCTCCCAGCGCTGTCTGCCAGCATTTGTGCATCGCTGCCAACGCTGTGGGGATAGATGTGCATTTTTTTATCTTCCAAATGAGATTGTTCATGGACCAGTTTCTGGTGTCTGACAGCAGCGGTCCACAGCTCACAGGCTGAGTAATGCTGTCTAAGCAGCTTGCAGTGGTTCGGTTGCCTTAACTGGGTCACAGTTCATTGCTCTCAGTCATGTACCTCTGTCTGAATCAACTATGGCCAGTTTCCACAGTACTTGACCTTTCTCATTATTCTAACATTACACTGTTTCATTTCAGTGAATTAATATTGAAACAGGCCATGTGTGTATTGAAAGTTTGTTTGCTATTCATAGACTACTTTATTTTCAATAACTACCATATAGTTACAATCCAAAATATAACTAATCTTTTATATTTCAAGTATTTATGTATTGAACCCGTTTGAAGAAAAAAAATAATAAATCTCTGGCTCCTAGTGGATTACTAACATTACAGTTATTCATTACAGTGTGCTTTTCCAAATAAACTGCTTGCTGGGACATATTCCTTTTTTAAATAATGGGAGGGTTACAAAAAGGTGATGAATTGATGTTTGCCTGTTTGCTTTTTAACTGCTTATACAGAGCCTAACGATCTTGGATCAGTAATATATAGTATAGTAGTTATGCAGTGACAGATACTGTAGATATCTTTGTACTTTTAGGAGTTGAAACATTGCCAATTCTTTGGAGTTACTAAAAATGTGGAATGTGGAAGGGAACAAGAAATGGCCATCTACACTCTTCTGATAGTTTTTTTTTCCCTCTTCCTATGTTTTTGGGTGCTGAGGACACATCTGAAACATATGGATTGAGCAGTGATTTCGAGCTCGCTCTGTTCCACTACATTTATTCAGGAATTGATTCAGATGAGCAATTCATCTTATCACCCTGCCTGCTTCATGGGCTGGGAGACAGCACGTGTCACCTCCAGTATCTGCTTAGGGGTACGGTGATCAGATATCTTGACCCAGGGAGGAAGTATTGCTGGGTTTGGAGACAGCTCCATATTCGAAGAGGTAGGTCTTTTCCTTCATCCTCATTATTAACTGGTATGAAACTTCTTGTTTGTTTAGAGTAAAAAATTATTGCTGAAATTATAAAGAATAGTTAGAGATGGAGTTTCACAGAGTTGCAGGGGCTTTTAACTTCTCAGTTGTCGTTACCCTTATTAGCAGGCTGAAAACTGGCTTTCCAGCTATCCCTCCTGTTTCTTACAACCTCTGGGCGCTATTAGTACATCTGTCACTGCAGTTGTGTCAACGTGCAAAGTACGTGTTTTACATTCCTCTTCACTGTGTTTCACATGTATTCAAAAATTATAAATCCCATAAATGTTTGTATTTTTCTATACAAAAAATACCCCAACCTTGCTGAAACTGTGTCTTCAGGGCTGTGACCTATATGAAATAATCTTTTCATTATGCAATTTTCCATATTACTGTTTTAACCACCTGCAATGTACATACATACATGGCAGTGTAGGTGTAAATATATGATTTTCCTAGTGATTTATGCCTGGTATGCATCTTGCCATGTGCTTTTTCTTTAAATTAGCAAAAAAAATACAAAAACCCATCAGTAAGTTTTAAGTTGAAAAATGAAATGGAATATGCAATCATTTTTATCTTTCTTGAAGGAAAATAGTCTGTTGCACAAAGTACTGTGTTGTTGGAAAATGTGATTAAAATGCAGACAACAGAATTGAACCTCCAGATAAGCAGAGTGGAATAATTCTACGGGAGAGGAAATTGAATGTTTGTTATTCGTGACATAGACATTGGCAGTAGAAATATAACCAGCACTTGAAATTAAAAATGCATCCAGGAAATAACTGGGAGTTTCAGAAAGCATATTGGGAACAAATGCAATTGCTTCTGCCAAGCCCAAAATATGTGCTTGGGCCAATACCAATTCATCATGAGATGCGTTTTTTTGTTGTTTTTTTTTTTTTTAATACAAATTAACCATTCAATTTTTTAAAAACTTTTTTTTTTTCCTTTTTTGGCGCCAGGGGAAGCATGGATGGACAAACAATGAAAAGTGGCTGTGCAGTTCTTGAGCTGAGTCAATTATGGACCTAAGGCGTTTGACACCTTGAAGGGTTTAGGAGAAGGAATGCCTACAGGCAGTTCTTCTGACATTACTGATGGTCACTACTGATGTGGTGAGAACCTGGGATGTAATCTTGGAACAGGGTATGTTTAGTACCAGTGTGTCTATGTCCGATGTGAGCTGTTGGATACTGGTAGGGTTTAGCTCAAGAGCAAATCTTGGGTGTACTTTTTCTTTAAGCCTGCGCTGAAACTTTGGACTTGGGTTTTTCAGTGGTGAACGTGATTTTTATAGAGCACAGAAAGATTAATAGCTTCCCTGCATGTGAGCACATTTTGCTTGTAAATATACTGAAAGGGTTTAAAAGTATTTAAGGTATGTTAAGATATTGGCAACATTTGCCTTGTACCTAAACAGTGGTGTCAAGACTTTCTTGTTGATCCTTAATTCATGGGCAGGGCTGCTCAGCTGTTGGTTGGAGTGATGGAAGAAGACCTGCTTAGCATAGAAAGGGCTTGACTCTTTTTGGTGTGGCATGGTGTAACCCTGAATGGGGACAAGGCAGGCTTCCCAAGGTCCAGTGTAGCACTGAGTGGGGGATGAAGTCTGAATTACTGTGGAAAGCAAGGGATGCTGCCTGCCCTGGGCTGAGTGGGGACAGCTGGGCCAGGGTGAGCAGCTAACCTGGCTGGGCGATACAGGGATGATTCCTCTGCAGAAAAGTTCAAGAAACATGGGAAAGAGGGCAAAGTCAAATAATTGTTTTTGTTTTTTTTAAATGGAGAAGACAGGAAAGATCAGGTAAGGGTTTTAAATGTTGCTGGTCTGGGATTCAAGCATTGAGGTCTGGGTTCATCACGCTGAGCAGAAGTTTCTCACTGACCAGTGCTTTACTGGCAAGCGCACAGGTGTGGGTGCAAGGCCAGTCTGCAGCTGCACCTGGCAGTGCTGTCACAGGGGATGGATGAGATCTGCCCCACAAGCAAAATACCCTGCTGCTCTGCAGAGCATGCAGACCATGGCCCCGCTTCTGAAACCCTCAGGTCTCATGCCTTGTGACCAGGCAGAGCCAATTTTAACGTGAGAGCTTCTGCAGAGTTGGAGTCTGTGACCACCCTTGGAGTCACTGTGGTACTTTCTGGCTGCGAGCTTTCTATTTTTTAAGATCTCAAGATCTCTAGAATGACTTCATCTTCCATTTTGCCCTCTTGTTTCAACTAACCAGATATCAGTATAGCTGTGAGATATGTATTTTTCCACTAGCTGTGGGGGAAAATGTATTTAACTAAATAAGGGTGAAGAAGATATATTATGCTCCTAATGAAATGTGACCATATTCATATTTTATTCCAAGTTCCCCATCGGTGCTAATTAATTACCACCCATGATGAACTCATTTTAATAGTATCTGGATTTCATGTGAAGCTGCAGTAGATCATTGACTGGTTAAGAAGCATTAAAATCTCACTCTTTGGTTGTATGTTCAGATAAATGTAGATGTTGTATTAGAAAGATTAGGTGGTAATGGCAACATAGAGAATAAAAGTAGGGGATGATAAAGAAAATGCAGAGAATTTACACATTCCATTAACTTGCTGGCTTTAGGATCTTTATGTTCTTTTCCTGTTAAATCATATTTAATTCAAAAGGAAGCTTATGGAAGAATACTCTTCAGGCACTTAACAATACTTAATCACTCTAAAAAGGTTTGCCTTTTGGTGTAGCAGTAAAACTTTGTATGATGATTGCCTATTAAGTATCTGTCCTGTAGGAATAGTTAATTCTTATGTAATAAGATCTCCAAGCTATGAGATACTAAGTGACCTTGCTGGAATAGGAAAAAATAATGTTTTTTCAAGAAGTAGATTTATGGCCCTTTGAAAAGACTCACCTCCTCACTGCTCTTGCAAAGGCAGAACAATATAATTTTATGGACTGTCATCTTGTTTGCAAATGCATGAATTTAATACTTGAGTAGATGAGTTCTCAGAGGGAGGGGGACTTTGATAAAGGGTCAAAGCGGAATGTAGCTGAAACTGGCATCATGTTTTTTTAAGAGCAGGGAGAACTAATGCACTGCTATGGTATAAAACTCAACAGGCAAACTGAGGAAGAGTTTGACCTTTTCTCCTGCTTAGTTAAAAAACCTCTAAAGCCAACTCATCTTGAAAGTGACTGTGGAATTACGAGGATCACCAATCCATACCTGCCCTTTAGGGATTTCACTAAAATGCCAGCTGTGCTGGTAGAGAGCTCAGCAGGGTTGTCCTCCCCAGGGAGACTTTTGGGACAGGTCTGTCCCAGACCTTTGGGAGGGAGTGGAGCTGCTGGCTGTGGTGGGTGCTGCAGGTGCCCAAGACTGCGACAGTAATCTTAAAGCATATTCATCTGCAGCCCTGTCTGCAAGTGTCTGTGTTCTGTGCTCGTCTCCCTGGGAAGGCAGCAGCTCTGCAGCACCCACCTCCCCTGGACAATGGGAGAGGTGGGTTTAGCTTCCGGTGAGGTCCTTCTGGCCTGAGTGGGGGCTGTGGTGGTGGGCCCACTAGCAGTGCCCAAGCTAGCTAGCTTAGAGCTACCACAGGTCCATTTACTGTGTTTTGTGGAGGGGGATTTCATATTTTTCTTTGTCATTAGTGAGCCTGATTGTGCAGTCCAAGTGAGTGCCAAAGTTTGGTGTCTCCAGCTGTGTGTGCCGACCACGCTGATGCCCAGGTAGTGCCAGCTCCTCCTCTGTAGAAATGCCATGCACTTAACATGGGAGGAGGGACTGTCCCAAGAGCATCCATCCTTTATTCTTCCTAACCCTTTCTCTGTTTTACCGTGTCATGTTTTCATTGATGATCATTTGATTTTTTTTTTTTTTCTGCTTGATAGTAGAAGCTGGATTACCACAGAAGGACCAGGCTGCTGGCAAATCTCTTGTTTAATATCAACAACAGTCTTCTTAGCAAGCAATACTGCAGTGAACAATCAGAAACATCAGACAAGCAAAATTTATTGTTGTGGCACTCTATTTCAAAATAGCAGATAAGTTTACATGTTATTTGGGGACCTTAACAGGAAGTTATTTTTGTTATTTTGTTTTTTCTTTCCTGTAATACAAGTCTTACAGAGTCAACTGACAGATTGGTGGGGCTGTAGGTACCACAAGGCAGTTATATTGCAAAAATGTTTGTTCAGAGGTTTCCCTCCCAGCAAGTGAAATAGTTAAAGGAGCATATTTTTAATTTCTGTTGTTTGGTTGACTGGTTCAAGAGCCTAAGAAAACAATTTACAGTCATAAAGACATGGGCACACAGCTGGATGCCGCAGCAGCGGAGCTGTTGGATATCCTGCCAAACAACGTGTTCTTCGCTGAGCCTCTGCTGATTTGGCTGCATATGTCGCTAATTTAGCTGAAAAAGTGGCACTTTTTGGATTTTATCAAAAATCATTCATTGCGATTTTCTCAGATGTTTTTTTATTTGAGATGAAGGTTTTAGCAATAGTCCTAGTTAAATCAAATTATTTAGAAAACTGGATAGTAATTGCTCTAGGACAGGCCATGCGAAGAGTAGGGTTTTCATATCCATGCAGTGCTGGCTTCACATTCACTGGTACCCTGTCTTCAGCTTGACTAGTGAGCTTTACTGGGGAAGTTTTGAAATCTTGCCAGGGCTGGGCAAATATTTGGTTTAAGTTGGGCTTTTTCCAGTCAAAAAAACTAAAAAAATTTGCAGCTTTGAATCAAATTACTTTCTCAGGGAAAAGCTAGAAATTTCTTGATGTTTTTAAATTTCCACTCAACAGTTTATTACCAAAAAGATGTATACTTATTTATTATTTAAGAAAATAAACCAAACTAATTAATTCCCTTTGAACCATTCTTTTAAGTAAATTTGCTTACATTTAGTTTTTAAAGCAAAAGGATTTAGTCTGAAATCCACTTGACCTTCAAATATATTACCACAGACCAAATATTTCTTTTCATTGAACTGGGAGGGACTTCTCTGCAATGCCTCATCTCACTGAAGCATAAAGAAATATATTTAAAATGCTCCAAATAAGTCTGAATTTTTTTTTTTAGAACGAAAACAACATTGTTTATCATGATGCTATGCTGACATAACATGTAATTTACAGATGAATGCATAATCCAACATCCAACAATCTATTTTTCCTCAAAAATTCCAAGTTTGGGGTATGAAGCTTAATGAAATGTGTGACTTTTCTTAGGTTTGTAAGAAGTGACAAGGTGTTTCCTGTCTGAAATGTCAGTGTTGATATTCAGTGTGTTTGAACAGTATTTATCTGTAGACCAGTACTCCTGTCTTTGGGTGAGATTGTCACCCTGGGGTGAGGTTGTCACATCAGACAAAGTTGTGTCAGCACAACTGTGCAGCTACAATACCGATGGCTTCCGCTTGTCTTTTTGCCACCCAGACTCTTGACTACTCTAAAGGGCTGCACCAGTGCCAGATTTCCTTCTTTTTGACTTTCTGGATGGATTATTTTGCTAGCAAAGATTGCTGTGCAACTCCAGAAGATTTTACCTCTGTGTTGTAATATTAAAAAAAAAAAAAAAAAAAAAAAAAGTAAAGAAAATTTATTGCTTACCTCTTTGAAATTCTCAAAGGCTTCCAGAAAAGTGCAAAATGTTACACTGTGATACTGCTTGGCTATAAATTTCAGGTATTATAACTAAGAATTCTCCTATGTGTTAGGGCACATTCTGTCTACGTGTGTGGCCATTTCTGGTGCCAAAAGAAAATATAAAATAGGCTATTTTTCAATATATGTCCTCAAGCCTTTATTCTGCATCTGACCTACAGTCTGGATAGAGTTGCTTTGGCTGCAGTGAAGGTTTCACTCTTCTGTTTTACAGCATCTGGAAGGCGGCCAGGCACTGGAGAGAGCAAGCAGGAGTATGAGATACTACTGTGTGTCAGGACAGCCTTAAAATGAATGTCATGTAATCTCAGCTTTGAGAACTGAATTCCATGGGTTGTAATTGAATCTGCTGTCAGACCCATGGGGCTCAGTTCTTCAGCTTGGATATTTCTGTCTTCACATACACGGGAGATCAAAGAAGCACTTGATCATTCACTGCCTCTTCTGGATGGTGATAGCAGCAAGTAGGAGAGAAAGAATAACTGACGTGAATCATTTTAACAGGGAAGTTTCATTGCAAAGGCAAGGCTCTCTCATGTTAAATAGCTAAATACTGATTGTATCTTTTCTTAGCTGATAGGCTCTGTGTTGCTGCTCACTGTTTAATTCACTCTGTTCTTTCCGTTTTATCAAGGTTACGTATAAATTCCTCAGATACTGTTGACTGAATGATGGTCCCCAAATATTATGAAGTGATGCAGTGCTCCTAATGGCAACTATGGTGAGCCGCACCAGGCCAGTGACACCCTGGACCTCCCTGGTCTGAAAGCCAAGTTTGTCAACTGATAACCTGCTGTAACCTCCTCTGTCTGGTACTGCTACTGTACAGTTCTTGTTTTTTTTGTTTTGTCTGATGCCAAATACCCATTTTCAGAAAAAAAACACAATGCCTCAGTTGTGCCTCTGAAGAATATGCACTTGTACCAGCCACCAGCATGCTTACACCAATACAGATTCACTTTCCTGAAGATGGTAATGTGCTCCCAAAGTGTTTGGATTAGGAAGCTTCTAGTGTAATCACTGATGGTAACGTGTGCTGTTTGCAGCACAAGCATCCCCTTAAACGAGAATTCATTCAAGTCACAGCTGATGTTTTATTTCTTGGAGGATCTATGTTCAAATTTTTCATTTAGGCATGAGGAAAATAATATTTGTGGTTTTTAAGCATGTGAAGAGTTATCATTACCAATAAGCTTCCCACCTCTCTATTGCAGTAATAACACCTTCCTAAATTGTATTTTTCCAACTCATTAAAGTGGATCATGCACTGATCTTATCCCTATGATGCAATGCTCTTAAAAGCATTGAAATATTAAAACCCCACAGGTGCAGGAGCAGCGTGTTCAGCTAAGTAGCTTAAAATTTTCACGTGCTTTTTATTCTGAAAATGTATTTACACTCAAAAATAATCAGATATAGTCACTGTTGCCTGTGGATACAGGTGTACCTTTGTACTTACGTGCCTTTCATATAAATTTTTATTCTAGAGGTTGAAGTGTTTCTTGGTGGCTGTCTGAAATGTATCATGCTCACCAGTCTATAGAAGAGTTCTTGGAAGAGCTCAGCAGTTCCACCAGCTCCTACAATAGGAATATCCACTAAACAAGAGGGAGAAATGCACAAAGCAAAGGATGATATTGAAGTTTCTTTTTTTTTGATTTGGCTGAAGACGCTTCATCCACTTCCTTCACTATGAAGCCCAGCCTCCAGGCAGTGCTGTAACAGAGAAGATGATGGGTTCATAGCCGTAACCACACAAGACCACTGATGAAATCAAGATGGTCTTTGGTACAGGAGTCTTTGCAGTCCCATCTCTTTGAGGGCAGTTTTCAAAATGTGGTGTAAGTAATGCGTTTTTGTTTCTCAAAAGTCTACATAAGTCATGAACTAATAATAGCACTACTGATGTTATCTCAAATTAAGCTTAAGTAGTTAAAACATGGGGGAGTGAACAAGTCACCATCATGTAAGTGGAGGAAGAGATACAGGGCTATTGTTACTCTGATAATGGCTCATGCCTGCAATCGTACTTGCAGGAAGGATGAGGGGGTTCCTGTGGTGGGTCTGAGGTGTGTGGCTGGACAGACCTCTCAGAGTGAGGTTCCTGACTCCCTGCAAATTCACACACCGTATTATTGTATCTTTGATTAACTGTCAATGGGATATCACTACCAAATAGTTGGTAGGTATGTCTGCATGGCGCTGAACCTCCTGAAGTGCTGTGACTGCCTGTGTCTAGATGAAAGTAATGCAATTTCTGTCCATCTCTTGAGCTCCAGCTCCCCTGACCGTTGGGCTTGCATGTAGGAAAACAGTTGCAGAGCCCATGTGTAATGAAAAAGTAGTTGGTATTTGTGTCCTAGCATGCGAAAAATAGTGAACGAAAGAGCTGTTCCCAGAGTTTGTTACTCTTAAGCCTTTTTTCTCTCAAAGCTGCCTAGTTTTTTTCTGTGCTCTACAATTACTGCTTGGTGAGACAGAACAGATTAAAATTATTAGGCACAGAGCTATTTTGAAAGCAGAAGCAAACTTGCCTTTCAGCCCTGTGGTGACTGACTATTCATAGCGTTCTTCTGCTACAGGCTACTGTAGTTGCTTTCCAACCTTGCTTGCTCTGGATGATAGGCCATCTTCCTTTTGGATATTTTTTGGATCTTTAAGCCAGATAAGCTTTCAAGTCCCAGGCTGTCCTACTGACAGTGCTGTGCCTTTCCAGGAGAACAGAAAGTATTATTAGCATGTGGTTTCAAACCAATGTACTTTCTGTACAATTATGCTGCCTTGCAATATATGGGTTTATTTTACTTCACTGTAACCAGGGCAGTGCTCAGGATGCCCCAGCCTGCAGCAAACACCCCAGCCAGTCTGTGCGGGGATACATGCCTCTCAGCACACCAAAGTAATGCAGAGTCACAGTGCTGAAGGTAAAGTGACTCATTTCCTGATGCTCTGTCAGATGTGCGACGTGTTGTGTGTATTAATTGATACAAGTCCTTACTGAATTCACCAGCTCTGTGCACAGGCACCAGAAATGAAAGCATCACAGCTCTGATGACTGCAGTTTTTCAGCTTCTCCTGCTCCCTTGACTTAAAAAAACTGATCTCTAGTCTGGTCCTCTAAATGTTTTGTTTCAGAGTGAAATTCCGATTTTTCATTGTACTTTTTTTTCCTCTTTGAAGAATCATTCAGGTGAATTCAGCTATATTTGTTAGTGCTGCCATAGATTTGAAACTTGATTTTGAGGCAAGTAAAGCATTTGCTAAAAAGATATACCCTCTCTATATCTTTTTTCAGGCTGATCTATGCCATCTTCTCATGCTTATTCACAGATTTTACTCTCTTTATTTTGTTCTGAATAGATCTATGGGCCTAATCCCCCTGACACAGCTCTGTCAGAGCAGCAAGGCTACCTGCATTTTACAGATGAACAAACTGAGAATCCAAACGCTTAAAATGGAGAAGCAGCCCTGAATGCTGTTGCATGCTTGTTGCTTTTCACTTGAGGCTTTCTGCTTGCTATTCACAACAAACAAATGAGGACAAACTCCTACACTCTTTGTGTTCTGGTATGAGTGTGCCCCAGAGTCACCCACTGCAGTTTGTGCAGTTTGCTGCCTTCTCCTTCCTAGGCTGACACTTTCCCCCCATTTCATAGAATCATAGAATCATCCAGGCTGGAAGGGACCTCCAAAGGTCATCTAGTCCAACCTCCCTGCAGTCATAGGGACACCCTCAACTAGATCAGGTTGCCCAGGGCCTCATCAAGCCTCACCTTGAGTATCACCTCCCTGAGCAACCTGTTCCAGTGTTCCACCACCCTCAGAGTAAAGAAATTTTTCCTAATATCCAATCTAAATCTATTCTTCTCCAAATTAAAGCCATTGCCCCTCGTCCTATCACGGCAGGCCTTTATAAACAGACTCTCTCTCCAGCCTTCCTGTAGCCCCCTTCAGGTACTGAAAAACTGCTATTAGGTCTCCCTGGAGCCTTCTCTTCTCCAGGCTGAACAACCCCAGCTCCCTCAGCCTATCCTCCTCTGGACCCACTCCATCAGGTCTGTATCCTTCCTGTATTGAGGGCTCCAGCCCTGCACACAGTACTCCAGGTGGGGTCTCACCAGAGCAGAGCAAAGTGGCAGAATCCCCTCTCTGGGATTCTGTTGTGTTGCTGGGAACACATCTTTTGATGCAGCCCAGGATGTGATTGGCCTTCTGGGCTGCAAGTGCACACTGCCTGCTCATGTCCAGCCTGTCGTCCATCAGCACCCCCAAAAGTCCCTTTCCTCAGTGCCGCTTCCTAATACCTTGTCCTCTAGTCTGTACTGATAGTTAGGATTGTTCCAACCCAGGTGCAGAACTCTGCACTTGCTCTTGTTGAACCTCATGAGGTTCATCTGG
>VXBW01000794.1:828465-893746 GCA_013400375.1 Thinocorus orbignyianus | reverse complement strand
TTTTTTTGTAGCTCATCCCCCAGGTCTCCTTTCTCCCCGCTTCAAGAGAGTGCTTGAATCTGTTGAAAAACAGTAAACCTCAGGAGTGCCAGAGGGGCTTGTACACTATTTCAAAAGCAGAATGGAAACAAATGGTAGAGCAACACAGGGAAGGGAGTGGACAGAGGCAGGCAGAGAGATGAGCTGCTGCAGTAACAGGTCTGTCAGTGTTTACATGTTTTGCCTGGCAAGTAAGGTGAGAAAAGTGCCCTGTGGCATTCAGTGCTGCTCCCTTCTGCTGCCTCTCACCCATCATCTTCTCCTTAAGCCTCTGCATTTCTTCTTTGTACTGTGTGTGCCTTGTCCAGTGAATGCTGATGAGAGGCGTTGGTGCAGGCTGCAGACAGGGGTTTATTCTTAGCAGATGATCTTAGGTCTTTTCATATGAGTGTCTGCGCATTGCACACTCCTCTGGAGATGGCTCTGTGCTTGCTTTGGTACCCCAAGACAAGATAGCTGTTGCCAATGGTGGCTGATCTTTCTGGCTAGCATCACTTTTTGCCTCCAGGAAAATGATGCGTTTATGTCAGGTTCAGTAGTCCTGATGTCTGCACAGCTCAGAGAAATAGCACTTTAATGTGAGCATGAGTGTGTGCATGTGTATATATGGAAACTACAGCTTTGACAAGCCTCTCATCTGCCTTGGAAAAGAAGCAGCAGGGCTTAAAAGCTGTGGAGTCACAATATGCTGAGTAAGGTCCCTAGTTTTCAGTGACTCACAATCTGTTTTTCTGGCAGCCCAACCATACAGCAGGTTGTGCTTTTTTTATCTTCTGTTTCTTTCCTTTGAAAGAATTCTACATCAGAAAAGTTAGTACCTAAAGATATCCTGGAAGGTCTGTCCCTTCGACAGGATACATGCACTCAAATACAGAAATATCTGTTCACTGGCATCCCTCCCTTATCTACTGCACTAATCTATTTTTGCACTGGCAAAGAGACACTTTTAAAATTTACATGAAGTTAAAGTTGTTATGAAAGATATTTGCAAGGCTGTGTCTCTGGTAGTCATCTTTATTCTCTATTTTCTGACCACTCACTGCAGACAGAAGAAGAGTATTGGGCAAAGCCAGCCATGCCATTGTCTGACTGAGGCACTGGGATGTTTCTGGCTGCTGTTAAGTATCTAATTTCTAAAATGAGGGACTTGTTAATTTTTTTTCTTTTCTGTGCCAAAGATAGGGCTTACACTGGTTTAGCACTTAGGGGTAATATTTAGAATTGGTCAAAGAAAGTAATTTGTTAGAACCTGCAAAGGTTCTACTTCCATTTTTCTGAAATTTTAAATTTTTTTCTTTCTGAATTTCCCCCTTTGTTTTCCTCTTGTTCTTTTACCCCACAAAAAAAAAAAAAAATCTGTTGTCTACTTCCTGTTGAAAAAACTACGTATTTTGAAACACATCAACCTCCAGTCATTGAGAAAAGCAGCTGTTTCATTTAGAGACGTGAAGGAAATTTTAAGATCAGATTTGAAATAAAAATACTCAGGAGATTTGTCTGCATTGATTCGGATCTGTTGCTTGCCTGTACACCTTGAACTCTGCTGCTGTGCAGATGGCAGCAGAGCACCACAAGCCTTTCATGCGTCACTGCAGAAGTACCAGGCAGCCCTTCCACTGCACTGTGGAGGTACCTCTTTAGAAGCAGGTCATAGACAAATGGACCAATTTGTATAAGAATAATCATCACTGGGATGATTCTTTCAGATTCACAGTAGTGTATTAAATAATGATCGTTAATTTGTTGTTTAGGGAAAAGACCTAACTCAGCCAAGCATTTCCACTATAGATAGCATTTCAATTACTATTGTGCTGAAGTTAAATCTCTTTGTATTCCTGTGAGAAATTTTATTCTTTATTTATTCTCATTTTATAGACTGGGACAAAGGGACATAGTTGGCTGAAAACACAAAATGAATCTGTTTGAAGTTTTCTAGGAATTTTGCCATAGTTAATATCACTGGTTGAAAGGCTTGAGAATAAAACAGACTTTCAGTGTTGTCCGAGGCCTAGCCCTCCTCTGAACAGATGCCCACAGCACAGAAGTGCCCATCTTCTGCTTGCACCATTGCTCAGAAAATTGCTCTGCCTGTTCCTGCCAGGGAGAGATCTTACAGGAAAGGAAAATGCCTCCTGGTGCCCACAAATCATTGAACACCATTGGAGGCAAGACCACCTGAATCACAGCCCCACTTCAAAAGCCTCCTGCTAACGTTTTACAGTTTCACTTGTTTTTCACACTTCCTTCTTTCTCTGTTCTCTTGCACAAGCTCAGGCAAGGAAGAGATTTTCCTGGATACACAAATCTGTGGCTCTCTTGGCACTTTTAGGCACATTGCTGTCAATCAAATGGTTCATGCAGAAAGCCCTCCAGAGTGGACCTGAGGCCACAGCACATCCTTCTGTGCCTGGGCACTTACACCAAGGTAGGGGCTTAGCAGTGGAAATTTTTATCTTTTCCAGCATGAAAACAAAGCTCTTCTCTTGACTGAGATCTCACACAGCGCTGACAGCATTTGCTGGGGTGCTGCCAAATAACAAAGGGCAATATTTTCTTTAAAAAGAAGAAAGCATATTAAAAGTTTCTGTGCTGTGTTTGTGAAAAATTTGTCACTTGATTAGGAGCTTGAAGTTGGTCGGACTCCTTCCAGCTTCCCCACTTCACCCTCGTTTCTGCATGATACTGCAGCTGCTCTGATGAAAAACAGTTATTTAAAAATTTGCTTGTAGCTATGGCAACCTTCATGCACTGTATTTCAATTGAAACTCTGAAACAGCAGCAGAAGTTTCTTAATACGGTATTTATGAAGATTTTAGTCTTTGTACATTTTAAAATGGAAATATTCAATTTTTAAAGGGGGGTTATCAAAATCTCATTAATTTTTGAACTGCATTTTTGTTGTGAGAGTGAGAGCTGCTCCTTAGCTCTTTTTTTTTTTTTTAATCTTTTTTTGTTGTTGTTGTTGTTGCTTAAGATTCCTCTGGTTGCTTTAACTCTTGAGAGACTGAGACCTTGGACACCTTACAAATGCCTGCTCCTCCTATCTGCCCCTGGCCTCCTGTTCTCGCCAGTAGATGGCTGGTTTTGTAGTGGTATGGTGGAGGGACAGGGCTACCAGTTGTGTTGGGATCAGACTGGCAGGGCTGGAGCATTGCCAGGGATCTCAGGCTTTGCCTTCCCACAGTAAATATGTACTTTAAGAATGTAGACTAGACTTCTTTTAAAAGGGTAAAATACATTTTAGAAGTTCGAATCTCTCACTAGGTGAGAATAAAGCGCTATAAAAAGGTCACAAGGTTCTGTGAAACCAGACACATGGTATAAACAATAAATGCCTTGCTGATGAATATACCCTTTTGAAGAAGAACAGAAGGCTGATAATAAGGAACATCTCACAACAGGAGGCACCAAAAACAGCTGAAAACCAGGCAGCTGCTGGATAAGGCATGAAGTCAACAAGGCTTTGCAGTAACTGGGGAAAAGGTAAAGGTGGTGGCATTGGGAGATTGTGACCACCAACTCAATGGGAGGCCAAATTGGATTTACCCCTTTTCCCCCCTGCCAGCCCTGGTACTGGAGCATGCATACATCAATTAAATGACCTTATAACTTTACATGAAAGTGACAGACTGTACTAATCAAAATAAATTGTTAAGATAAGGTACTAGCTGCGCCTCGGAAGGGTTAAATTTGCAAAGCTGCTGTTTTTCTTTTGTTTTCTTCCCTCTTCCTTTTCTTCACACCTGCAAAATCATGAGGATAAAATTAAGGAAACCTTACTGAGACATACACTCCACTGCCCTAAACCCCCTCAAGCTGTGATGATATGTTTTGGTGCCTCCGAAGTGTGGATTAGGTCTAATTAATAATATTTCTTGATCAATGGTTTTGACACAAACGCATTGAAGGGATTTACGTCATTACAGCTGAAACAGCAAGGGCTTTTTGCTAGAAAGCTCCCAGCACTGCAGTGGGGAAGTTTGCTCTCTCTGATGGGATTTTTTCACCTCCAGCTGCTGTAGGTGTGTGACTGTCCTGTCACTTTTGGGTTGGTTTTGGTTTTTTTTTTTTTTTTTTNTTTTTTTTTTTTTTTTGCTGGGGCAGGTTTGAAGCTACTGGTTCCTTTTCGGAGATGTCTGAAGTGCTGAAGTGTGGACAGGCACATTCCTCAGCTAGCACAAGCTGTTACAAGTGAGCATTGGTACCTTTTATCTGTACCAACAGGATTTTTCCTGACCCATACAGTGAAATGTTAATTTTTGGAAATGCCTCACAATAGGCTATAATGAGCCAGCCGAGGAGGTGTTATCGAGGTAATCAAAGAGAAGAGGATTTTTTGTGTTTCTTTTTTCTAATCTGTAGAAAAAAGAGTTGCATCGATCACATTTCCCATTTCTCACAATGCATCTAAGAGAAAACGTGCAAGGGATGTGAAACATTTAACACCCTCTGGCCCTCCCATTCTGCGTTTCGGAAGACTGACATTGTCTCCGGCCTCCTCTCAGCACAATGGACATCCCAGTGACTAATCCATATGCCGTATCTATTGCTGTGATCAGAGCAGACAGGAGCCAGACACAGAAGAATATCTGCCTATTAGAGAGGCAGGGCTCTAGAAGGGGAATTGCAGAACTGCAAAGAGATTAAATTAAATGATGAAACTTTGCAGTCCATTGACTGCGCTAAACCAACTACACTTTATTCAGGGTTGTGAAGCTCTAATGGAGATGGGAAAAGCTGCCAAAAGGTCTGGAATTCCATCTGTATTGGAATGGGAAGTTCATGGTTCAATATGAAATTAGAAGGATGAAAGAAAATAAGGGTGGGTGGGATCTTAAGGAATCCCACCAGTCTGGACCATGCAAGGTGCTGAGAAGCATTCATAGATATCAAGGAGATACAGGGCTTGGGTTCAGGGCTGGATCCAGGCTTTAGCAGCTCTACGTTGTAAGATTTCTCTATTCTAGTACAACCCCACATCAAAGGGTTTGCACAGCCCTGCATGCCTTTGGCATGGAGGTGAACACACAGGAATGAGGAGAGCTCAGGTATGCCTGTCCTTCGCCGAGTACCAAAGAGGTCTTTTATAAACCAGTGCAGCATGAAAGAGGCTGGAGGTATAGGGCTGCAGAGACATCATCCAGTCCTGTCATCCTCTACCACAGGATCTTATGCAAGGAATAATTTGGTCATCTCTGAGGATTAAAGCTCTTCTGCCTTCACGTGCAGCACAGACACACAGGGCTTGGCTGCGTTGCCATCCATAGGCTGCGGATATGGCAGGATCAATGCCAAACTGTGGATTAAAATAGCATTAATACCATCTACTCTGGGACATTGTACTGAGGCAGTTGTACCAGAAGCCAAGTCTTTCTGACTTAAGAAAAAATAGTATCTTCAGTTTGCATAGGGGCGGCCAAGAAGCTATGTTAGAAACTATAGCAAACGTTATGTTTTTCCGGTTTGTTTGTTGGTTTTACAGTCAAATTGGCTTCTTTCAGCAGCTGGAGAAAGTGAACACAATTAGAAGGCCCAAGACAGGGAATGATGCTGGGATAATTTGCTTCAGTAGGATTTGTGCTGTATGTGAGTTTATTTGCAGCTGGTGACCCACCTTTGCTTAGATATCATCTTAACAGGAATTTTCCCAGTCACTTTTTGTGACGAGAAGATGCAGATAGGTATAATTCCTCTCAGCAATTCAATGCTTTTAGCTGCAAAACTATAATGGAATGAAAAATGCAATTTGGAAAGGAACCAACAATGTTTGTTTTGTTCTGTATTTTCCCCACTGAAAAAAAGGCTGTTTCCCCCCCCCGCTACTCAAAACACAAAAACAAATTCTAACAACAGCTCACAATTGGAAGGAATTAACTGAGTAAATAGGCGAGCTACAACTTATGAAAGCTGTTTTCAAAAGCAGTTGGCAGGAACTGCTGAATCACTGCACCTCCTCGTTGCTCCCCAGGTCACGCTGCTCCTCTGGAGCAGCTTGTGGCTGCCTGCATTGCTCGGACCTGTTGCACTGATGGCCACGTGTGAGAGCAAGACAAGCTCTTGCAGGATATCTTACAGAGCAACAAATGTACAAATATTTATAGGAGCCTTTAAAAATCTGCCAGTCACCCATCTGGCTTCCTTGTTTCAGATACGACGCAATGGTTGTATCTAGTACTTCTCTAATTTGAGAGTTTTAAGACCCACTACTCTCCATCATTTCATAGGAGCTCTCTAGCTAAATCTGGTGTATTGGTAACTTTGAAATGAATCTCTGTAATTTTCTTAGCATTTGGAGTTCCATTACTCCATCCTGGGCAGATACACAGCAAGCTCTGGTCTCATATTTCTACTATTTGGTTTTACTTCAGGTTAAATAAAACCACCTCATATAAACTGCTTTGGAGGTCCAAGAAATCTTGTGATAAAGCCTAATTCTCTGATGCAAACTCTGCATAATTGGCTGAGAAACCGACCGAACGTGCGTATTTATTTGGGCAAAACAAATATTTATAGGTGCCTCCTGAGCTTTGTCTCCTGCCATCTGTGAAGTGCGCTTCGCAGGCACCGAAGCCTTCCCGGCGTGTTCGGCGGCGGGGGGAGCGGAGCCGGGGAAGCGGCCAGGCTGGGGAGAACTCAATGCCTTCAGGATTTGGGGTTTTTTTGCCTCCCTTTTCTCTCGGAACAGCAAGAAAAGCTGCGAAGCTGGTTTTACCCATTAGAGGGCAGAAATGTAACGGCAAAGAGTGAGGAGCGCGGCCGGGGAGCTCCGCTGCCGGGCAGGGGCGGCTGCCCGCACCGCACCGCGCTGCACCGCACCGTTCCGCACCTTTCCTGTTCTCTCAATAAATAAATAAAATAAAATAAAATAAATAAGGGTTTTCGTTCCGGAAGGGGAAGGGAAGGCAAACTGGAGAGTGGGCATCTGGTGAAAGAGGTTGCTAAATGTCTGTCAAGCATTTTAGGGGGAGGGGGGAACAGGGAACGAACCTTTGACAGTTAATTCTGTCGGTAGAAATTGTGAAGGTGAAGGTGTTCTGCTTTAAGAAAATGAGTTTTAGCAGCGAATTTACAGGAGGCATTGGAACAAGCGGTAAAGTCATTAAGTGGGTGTTCTCAAAACCATTGCTTCCACTGACTAGCACAGGGAATTTGTCCCACTCCTTTCCTGGACTCTGCAATAGAAGAGATTCAGTGATCCCAGGCTTGTTTAATCAAAATAGCTCTGCAGTTGCCTTTGCTTCAGGGACTGTGTGTTTGCACAGAAGATTGCTCATCTGAACCTCAGAAACACTCTCTCTGCCTCCTTCCCGCTTCCCCCGAAGAAGCCCGGTTTGCAGCAGCGTGTAGCTCCCTTTTCTCAAGCTGACTGCAGAGCTACTTGGGAAGCCAAACACAGCTCTCCAGATTTATTAAAATGCATTGCTTGCTTTTTGTCAGCAGTGCTGATGTCGGTAAGAACAACAGGGCAAACACCTTAATAGGCAAGCCAAGAGCCCGTGTAGTGTTTATCTCACACACACACGGAGTTTGGATATGGCTCAGCTATTGCATTACAGGCAGCAGTGGTATTACTTTTCAATGGTGTTGGAAGTAAGTACCACTGGGCCTGTGTAGAAGCCTGGATAGCTGCTGAGCTTAATACTGAGCTGCAGAGCCGATTGCCTCCAGGGCTGTGAGTCTGAACCCACACCCAGTGTGGAGCATCCTTATGGGTGCAGATCTTTGGTAGCAGCATTGTGGCAAAAGAAAACTTTGAGCTGTCTTGGACTGGACACAGAGGCTGTAAGACCCTGTCCCCGTGGAGCCATGGAGTGCTGTGAGGGCTGGTACTGTCTGTCTGCCACTCTCCATCCACACTGACGCAATAAAAGAGAAAGAGGCAGCTCTTCAGGTGCTTTGCAAGGAGAGTATATTACAGAGATAGAAACAATTCACCCGGCATTGCTCTCCTGTGGGTAGGGACACCTTTCCCCAATGCACAGAAGCACCAAAAATGCTCCTTCTCCACACAAAGGAGAGAGGATAGGCTCCCGTGCTGACAGTATTGCAAAACTAACCCAACTAGTTAATAATTTTAACATTAGGGATATTTTTTTGGATCTGAAAAGCTACATCTGCTGTCCAAATCACTTAGGTGTTTTTTATGTAAATAAATATTTACAAATAATGAGACTCATTGAATAGCTGCCCAAAGATGCTGAAGGATAGCATTGAATTGCTGAAATAAAAATGCATCCATGGATGTAGACAGCTCTCACCTGTGAGAATTGAAGTCCTGTTAGTCTGAATGTCTAGTTGCGACCAACTGGGGTTTGCATCCCATCTGGAAAGGTAAAGCCATTTGTTTAAAATGTTTAACCTTTGTTTCAGAGTTGCTTCAGTAATGACTCATGGAGGAGACTGCAGTGAATTGAATCACTACTCAAATTGTCTACTGTGTGAAGAATTTACTTGCCAAAAAAAGGTTAGTGAAAAACTTCTAAGGTCTAAGGCCATCACAACCCAAACTACTATCACAATTTTAACTTGCTAACTGCTGCAGTCTGGGCTCAACCTCACTGCTGATGGCATTTTCCACTGCAAGAATGTTCTACTTTTCTTTGGCTCATGTTGGTATTGCCCAATGTCAAAATATAGAGAAACTCAACATTTCCATTCAGTGCTTTTGTATGTAAAATGTGTTAATCTGTTCTAAGCAGCAGAACATCTTCTATAAGCTGATATTTTGGCACCTCCTTTTGTCTGTAGCTATTTCAACTTTCCTGAGCTGTTTGAAGGGGAAAAGTGCCCTGGCACAGAGCTGCACCGGTCCTACTGCTCAAAGAAGCTGAGGTATCTTCAGCTGGTGGGACTCTTCCATCAAAGGAGACCAGGCCTTCACAGACATGCCAAAATTGTGGTGGTAACACTGCAGATGTGATTTCCTGCATCAAAAGGAGGCGCTTTGTTCCTAGCAGGTGAAAGACTGGATCAAGAAGGTGAGGACTTTGTGAGGAGGCTGAAGTTTTAGTCTTTAAGGAAAACGGCTATTATGGTAAAGCTGGGCCCAAGGATGGCAAGGGCAAGAGCATAAGATCTAACCACGGATGTCGGTTCAATCACAACAGAGTAGCCAAGGTATCAGTTACTCCAGTAGCCATGTAGGCAGCCCTGCTCCAGTCTGTGCTGTTAAGTCAGTTCCGCCCTGGAGAACTCACACGACCTCCCACAGCAGAACAAACAACCTCCAACACCTCCACTTGTACCTAAAGAGAGATCCTGCCTTGGAAGCTGTGAGGGAGGAAGGGAATCAGCTGCCGGCTCTGTCTCTGTAGGCAGAGCTGCCTGGTACAGTCCGTGTCCTGAAGTCCCCTCAGCCTGTGCCAATCATGGGCTGTGGGAAGGACCTGCGCACAAGGCAGGGCTGTCTTGCTCTCATATTTCATCAACTTTCCATGCTCTTAATTGCCTGAGCGTTAGACATCTAATTTTTGATTCAAGCCATTTGCACCTCCAAAGTAACTAGGTGGAGAGACCAAGCACTTAATGGGAATCTGAGTAACCTGTTAGACGGTAGTGGGAGACAAAACCTCAGGTTCCCACAGTAAGTGATGAAATAATTACATCGTAACTGGCAAAGCTGCTGATTTTAAGAGGATAAGTTTCCCAAGGGCAATACTAAGGTGACAATCTTTCAGCTCTAGTGTGTCATTTGCTCCTCTTCCTTGTGTTGATTTTTATAGTGCTTTCCGCGGAGCAAGGGGCCACTCAGCAAAATTCATGTAGCAGAATGAGGCCCCCAGATGGGGTCTGGGATTTCATCACAAAGCTTTTCACATATTTCAAAAAACATATTAATGTTAGGTGAGACCATTTATCAATTCCTAACGCGTTTGTTTCCCAGCCCACACCACAAAAATTTCACCCAAGGGTTCTTGCAGTGCTCCCAGAAGTTATTGGCAGAAGCAGCTCCCTGGAGCTAAAGTGGAAGAGACAATTTAATGTGACTGGAGTTTAAAAAATGCTTCTCTCCTTTCTAATACAAATTATCTGTGATGAATTACCACTTCTCCTAGGGTTAGAATATAAGCCCAACAGCTTCTACCTGGCAACCTTTAATACTGTGCGTGTGTATGCAGCCTCTGCTCTGCAACGCAGGAGAATGGCTTCTTAATATTCCTCTTAAAGACTTGGTGCTTATGTTGGGTTTCCTGTAAATTCATAGTGTTTCATTTGCAGCCAAGCTGCAACAAAACCCACATAGTGATTAGGAAGCCTTGCACGTAGATACAGAAAATGCAGTCACAAGGTTGCTAAATAGAAATTGCTCTATCTTTAAATGATCATGAGCTGTCAGCTGTTCCTTTGTTCGGATTATTATAGACACACATAAAACATTTGATTGAATGCTCAAGTTTTCACCAGCTAGAATCCAGACGGATGTCTGATAAAATAACAAACACACCCCACTCCACCCCTCCTCAAAATCCCCTTCCTGCTTCAGCTGAATTTCTCCCTGTATTGAGCCAGTATTTCATGGACTAAATTGGACAAAGCAAGCAAACAATCTCCTTCACATTGATTTCCAAATCAAATCATTGTTAATCACATCAATATTCCCAGCCGATTCAACAGTCTTGGAGGCGAGCTTTCTGGCTCCAGCAAGCTCTTCTATATGGAAGCCATGGAGCCCTCTGTGTGTGCTGCCCAGCTTTGCTATTAGTTATTGTTGGAAACGTTCAGGTCTGAGTCTCTCACCTCTTCTTTGCCCCCCTTTCCCCTCACACAGCAAGGAAAAAACACAAATACCATTCTTCACTTGACACTGAATTTCTAAACTCTCTCAGTGGTGTGAAGGGGGCAGCTGCCTAGTGGCAAAATACAGATCCAGGGTACCACTGCCTTACCTGGAAGCGTGGCAGACATTTCAGTGTGGTGAACTGCTAATTTGTGGGGCTAAACCGTGCTGTTTTGCAGTGCAGCTCTGATAGGGGGTGCGACAGTTTAGGGGGTATGACCACAGCCTGCCTCCTCAGGCTGTGCTGACTGTGGAGCAGAAGCCTTATCCTGCTGACGTTGGTCCAAAGGATTAATTTCAAATCTATATGCATCTCTTTGTGTTCAGTGAGGTGCCTCTTGTGCTTTACACAGGGCAAGTACCTGTGCTTTGGGAGAATGGCAATCAGGGCAGAACCAGTGGCATCACAGTCTGACTGTGGCAGGAGCAGCAATGGTGTTGGCAGCCCTCTGCGGGAAGGGATGATGGCAGAACCCAGGAGGAACTCGAAATCAGCTCCTGTCCCCCCAGCAGCAGGTCACGTCTCACTGCAGGTGCTCAACAACTCCTTCCCTCCTTTGCAAAAGAGGGAGCAAAATGGAAGAAAAGGTAGCAGATTCAAATGTGTCCGTTTCCAGAAATAACAAGAAACCCCAGCAGTGCAAAACACATACAGAGCACATCATGGTCCAGTGTAGAGGAGCCTGTCTGAGACTGGATTAATGGTCAGTCTGAAAAGGGGAGGATGAACCTTAGAGACTGAAATCCCTCCTACTGGTTAGGCACATCTCACGGGAGCTCTGGCAGTGCACACTTGGGCACAGCTGGTTGGGAAAGCGTATGGTGCCCATTTGACATGTAATGAATTTACCCTGTCGGAAAAGCAAGACTTCAGAACTATATCTGTAGCATCTATTAGGAGTGGCAAATTAATTAGAAGTATGAACTAATTAACCTCCTTGCTCTCTGCCTCTTCCTTTGCCAGGGCAGTGAGGCTCATCCTCCTGAAAGCCCTGCAGCAGCCTGTGCTGTGTCCTGGGCAGCCCCAGCTTTGCTAATGGCCCACGTGCAGCTCTCCGTGCATCTGGGGACCGAGGTGCCCTGTGCTTAATGAGGCCACTGACAGTTTGATGATGCTTTCTATTAAAGAATTCTCCCCTGTGCCTCTACTGAAATTGTCTGTGGACTGGTTATAATATGGCCCTAGGCCAGCATGTGAACTGCAGAGGCTGCGATTGGAACAGGGTTTTGAAGGGGCTTTGCCTTACAAGTGGAAACCTGAGGAGGGAAAAAGGGATCTAGAACTTCTCTTAGGGTGGTTGGGCTGAATTTAGGGAGTGTTGGTATAACATACAGCCTTTTGAACTATCCTTTAGCAGGGTAGCCTTTGCACACCCTCTAGAAAGCTTTAGCCAAGGGGAAAATGGGGCTAACTTAATATCTGCCATGGTTAACCTGCTAGAGACCACCATGTCCTCTGCAAAAGGCAGAGACCGCAAGGGATGAGCACAGCAGGAGGCTCTGCAGTGGCTTCACAATCAGTCCATGTCAGCACTACAGGTGGCTTGACCCCGCGAGAGCTAGTCTTTGTTCTCTCGCTGTCACATTTTCCTTTCTGCTCGCTTGTAAATCGAATTGCTGTGTTCCCTGATGATTATGTTTTACTCCTCCAGAAGTTACTGTTTGCACAGTGGCATCTATACAATGCTATTTTGCCCTCTGAATAATCATTTTCATAATCTGAAACTGAAAAGAAAACCCAAGCAACTACCATGGAAGAAAGGAAAATTCTCATGGAATAAATCTCCATAGACTCAGTTAAATTTCCCTGTAAATGCATATTACTTCTGGAGCTTCCAGTGAAGGCAACAATGAGGAGAATTTTTCTGCTCAGTTTTTACCTACTGACCCTACAAAATACTTGCCTCAGCATGCTGTTGGAGCTGGTATAGAGCTGATGCATTTGCTATTTTCTGTTTAATAGAGCTGATATTCAAATCGAGTGATGTCCCTTGTAACAAATATAATTTCATCCTGCTACCACACTTGCCAAAAACAATGCAATGGCCTTGCTGTTAGATACTGTGCTTGGTTCATTACTTTAAAATACGTTGCCACTTTGTTCATAATAGGTTTGATGGCTTAAGCAATATAGGTGCTGAATTTTTAATGGTAACAATAAGGTATTTATTTTGTTTGTATTTGAAGAAGGAACAGGAAGCACAAGTACCTTGTGAGAAAGCTTGTATTCGTGAAACTAACTCCAGTAATGCAGCTGTGCTGGACCATGCCAGTGCCCTTTTTTGAGGTGACCCCGAAAATGTCACAGTTATTACGGGTGATCTGTTGTTCAAGGTTGTTATGAAGAATACTTCAGGGACTCTCGCAGCACATGGGTGAGTTTTACCTTTATCCTCGCAGCCCAGCAGAGAGGGTCTGGCCACTCGAAGGTTCCAAGCTGCATGCAGAAGGAGAAAATCTTGCCTGTGCTTGAAGCATCTGTAAATCAGTGGCAGAGGTGTTCTGTGCTAAACTTGATGTAGGATCACAGGCATGGGTTGGGGTTTCAAGATCACGTGGCTATTGGGACCATCTCCCCAATTTCCTTCTGGTCTATTGAGTACTATATTCAGATCTGGTAAGTCCAGTTAATAGTGTGATTGAAACCTTACTGAGTGTCCCAAAATTATCTTGCAAGGAGCAGAAGATGAAGCTGCAACAGGGCAGGAGGGAGGGGACCAGCTGTGGGTCCTCACAGTGTGGAGCTGTGAGGGCGCTGTGCTGGTTGGCTCCCTACTGAGGAGTTTGGAGGTACAGCCAGTGATAAATAGCATTATGGCATGCTTTATGGATAAGCCATCACTGCATTGCAGGGGCACCAAGCTTCCTGGGGAGAAGCATGGGGACACTTCTGGTAAGCCCTTGTGCTCATGGTGGCTTCATCTCCTGCATGGATGCTGCGTCTTCTCCTTCCTTGGTCCCACACCAGCAGGCCCTTTCCTCAGGGCAAGTGCATGTTCCTGTTGACATGCCCACAAATGGCTTCACTGTTTTCTCCTCTGCTCAGAGGCTGCAAAAAAATTCCTTATTATGGAAATCTAGGGGTTCCCCTGGGCAGGAAGTCCCCAGTCACGTGTGAGGAAGAGAGGCAACATTTTAAGGAAGGAACATTTGAGAGTATTTCTGCAAAAAAACCCAGAAAATATTTTGCATTTAAAGCCTTATGCACAAAATTTGGCTTCCTCTGAAACTGGAAATTGTCTCACAGCAACTTATGCTAATTCATTAGATGAATTTCATTCATTGAAATGTGAACTAGAGTAATTTCTCCCTACTTTTGAATGCAAATTGCAATTCAGCCTTAACTATGGTGGTATTTCCATTATACAGGGCTGAAGAATGTCTATAATATTTACTTTATTCTAGCTTTTATCTTAGCAAAATATTTTTTCAGTAGGCTTCATCTCATCCCACAGAAGCCTTTTGTGCTGTTCCTCACGTTGCAGTTTTGCCTGTCTGGGTAACGGCACCACCTGGGCTGTAAGTCTCCTGGACACCTGGGGAGACCAGAAGGGACATATTGTGACTTACAGTTCCCTTCTTGTTTCATTCCTGGTGGGAACTGGGTCTATCCAACCTGCAGCCGTCTAACACCCACAGAGCAGGGGCCTGCTGAGGCATAGCCAATATCTGGCGTATTTTCACTTTGATTTAAATGAGCAATTAGTTAGTTAATAAATAGAGAAATTTGCTTCTATTTCGATTTGCAATTTGAATTAACGATTCTTCCAGCAAAAATAAACTACCCCAATAACAACATCTTTATAACTGTTAGGCTTCTCTTCAGACTGCTTATGAAAATACTGCATAACCTCCATCAGTACTGAACTCATACTCAGCATCATAAGCATTGAAAGAAAGAAGAGGAATAGTGAGAGGGTGAGGGAGAGGAGAGATAGAGAATGAAGAAATGAAGTTTTCTTGCCCCCATATATTGGATTGTTTCTTAAAATTTGTGTTGATAACTTTTTTTGGCTCATAATAATTTAGCCTGTGTATTTATGTGTTATTCTCTCTGTATGACGCTAATGACTGCCTGAAATCACTCTCTGAAAACAATTGTTTGGACATCCCTCCATGTACTTTAAAAGGTGATAAAGTGTTAAGGTTTTCATTATTGTTCAGCTCACATTTGGAGTTGACTCCAGCCCATGTCTGACACTCCAAGTCAATAGTCTCACTCTATATTCCACCCGCACCTTTTCTTTTCCTGAGCTTATTCTGTTTGACCTGTTACTGCTGGGTGGTGTAGTCACAGCAAGAATTGTGTGCGGGAGAGAGTGCTCTGGTTTGTTGTAGGAAGCTGATGTGAGGAATTAAAGCTTCTGTTGTGACAGAGATGGCCACAAAAGTGGAAAACTTCCTCGTGCAGAAGGAAAAACATCTTTGTGATAACTGAGCCATTCAGAGGTGATACATAGGTATTGAGCTCTGGCTTTCACACTAATTTCCAAAGTGCTGTTAATGTCAGGCTAGGTCAGGTCTTGAAGCTTCCTTGCCAAAGGCTGCCTGGTGAGGATGCTTCCCACTGCTGCAGCTGGCTGAGGGGTGTGTATGTTCCCACATACATTTTATCATAATGTACAGTGAGGAACAAGCAAATCCTCTTAAATGTCTTGCCTCCCATTCCAGAATCCTGGGGGTTTTGTGTGCTGATTGCACATAAGAAGGAAAATCAACTCAAGCTTCCCCCTGGCAGGGGCCACCAGAGCCATCCTGTCTGTCAGGCAGCGGGAACTGCCTTAAAAAGCCTAAGTTCCCCACAATATAACATAATCACTGCAACCTCCAGCTGCCTCACCCATCTCTGAAGGGCCGTTGTTGCCCAGTCTGTAGATGCTTGGGGTAAGCAAATATCTCAAGCTGAGAAGTCTGGTATTGGTACATTACAAGAAAATCCCTCAAGCTTAAAATTGCTTATGGTAAAAAGCTCTGAATTGTAGATGTCACTGTCTTAGATCAAACCATCTCAGGAGTTTAAGAATAAGCGTGGTATACACTGGTGTGACTGGTTCTGGGGTGAGGGAAAGGGGGAAGACTGGCACAGAATACAAAGAAGCTGTGTTTGAAGGAAAGGCATCTTAACAAACAGCCCTAATACCTTTCAGTATTTA
Source organism: Thinocorus orbignyianus (assembly GCA_013400375.1). Lineage (NCBI taxonomy): Eukaryota > Metazoa > Chordata > Aves > Ciconiiformes > Thinocoridae > Thinocorus > Thinocorus orbignyianus. The sequence goes on along the minus strand of VXBW01000794.1, from coordinate 877,777 downwards.
AGTCACAGTGCAGCTTCCTGCCATTATTGGAGCAATTAAAATGCAATTACTTTTTCATCTTTATTTCAGTTGTTGAATAATTAAAGCCACTTTACATCAAGGGTGATCCATAAAGGAAGGCATTTTGCATGTGAAAAGCTGCAAGGGTAGAAGACTTTGGGGTATCGGCAGTCAGCAGTGAGCTACTGAGATTGGTAATGCTACAGTAAGCTGCCTCCTTTGCACAGCTCTACAGGATCATGGAAGGAGGCCAATTGCTGGATTTCTGTACTTTATCTTGATTAAACGGCTGTTTCAATTTGGTATTCACTCCTTTCATATTTGTAATCACTTTAAGATTTTCATTTTATAGTATTCACTTATTTAACTGCTTGTTTCCTGCCAAGTCTAAAAAAAGAAAGGCTTTTCCCTCCCATCTCCTTTCCAAACTGCAATAAAGGCAAGAGTTTACACAAAATTACTTCTATATTTAAAGCCTCCTGATGTAAATCTCTGATCGCTTTAAATAGGCAGAGCTGGTAGATATTGCATGTAAATATTGGAGTGAAAGATCCTGAGCTGCTGGGGGACGGTGGCAACTCCTGTGTGCGGGCAGGCTGATGGGTGTCCCTGGGCATGGGGACTTGTGCAGGTGCCACCCTTCTCTCCCTCCTCCCCCTCCCTCAGATCCTCCAGAAGATTTTGGGGATTGCTGCGATTCCTTTCAGATATGTGCTGCCCCCCTGCAAAAGGGACATGCCCCCCAAAGGCTCCTGCAGGGCTGTGGGGTTGGGAATGGGAGAGCCGAAGCTGCTGGGGGCTCCATGCTGTGGGCACTTCTCCAGAGATGCAGGAAGAGGAAAGCTCTCCCTATGGAGCTCCAGTGGTTGCCAGACTGCCAGCACCAGAAAACCAACTTCCTTTTGGTTCCTTATCAGGCAAACTGAATATCATCTGCCCTGTGTTTTACCCAGGGTAATGGGAAAAGAACAATCTAAATGTGCTGGAAAGGATGAAACTCTCTTAGGTTTTAATTTCATTATTAGACACTAAGGACATAAACACATTCACATGCATTTGCTGAAGTAGCTTTATCACACTCATTGGCCAACACTTTTATTGATGTTGAGAGATGAAGTTTAAAGAATGTGAGCAGCAGGAAAGTTAGAAATCATCTCAGAGGAGCTGCTTTGGAGAAAATCAAAAGTACTGAGCAAATTCCTGGGTATTGCATGTTGCCCAGTGGGTTTTACCATTATTGTCCCTTAGAAGAAACAGTGAAATGCTTTGGGATCCTCAGAGGTGACGGCATTGAGAAACTGGTGTGATGGATCAAGGGAAACTTGAGGGTGACCACAAGAAGTTACTACTGTGGATGGATCACTTGGCTCATCTAGAACATAGTTTTTCAGATTACAGCCTAGCAGCTAGGGCAGATAATCTCATCTGTACAACAATTGCACTACGCTGTAAGCTATTTTAGGAACAAATAGCTTTTGAACTGCCTGTGTGACTGATTTTTGAATCCAGTCCTAGAAAAACGCTTTTTTGGGTTTTTTTTTGCAGCCCAGTGTTAACTGGTCTTCACACATACCTCCTGAGGGAACAGGGAAGGGCAGGGAGACTGGCCAAATAACAGACCTGCAGAAAATCAAATTGGTCCTAGAATGTGGCTTGTTGCAAAAATTTGTTAAAAGAAAAGGCAACTGTGTCATAGCCCTGCTGTGGCTGATCCCCAGACAGTGGGGGCTAAAGTCTGCTTTTGCCTGCACTCTGTTGCAGTGCTGCAGCGTGGGGTTTGCTGGATCATGTGTATGTGAGTAAAAGAGTCTAACTGGGTGCTGGGGAAATTATGACACAAAGGAAACCCTGATTTGTTGATATATACACTAGGTCAAAAGTGAAAGGCACTCACATAAGAAAAGTGAAAAGTAAAGTTGCGGATTTGTGGGAATTTGAATTTAAAACTGCATCTGGTTGGGATTTCTATCTGATTGCTGAATAAACTTCCAGAAACTGGTAAGTCCTTGGCACAAATCTGACCTAGGGACCAGGACTGTGTAACTGCAGGATCTGTGTTTTCTAGATTTTCCTAACTAGCAAAAGTCTCAATTTCTTTCTTTCTAAATAAATATAGTCAGAATAAGTTACAAAGAACAGTGAGTGGCAGGACTGTAATTTGTGAGTTTCCTGCTTCTTACTTTTCTTAAGTTATAATGAAAAGGATGATGAAACGAGGGACAGATACTGCAAGAGGAAATCTAAAATCTGTAGTAAGAGTAGTCCAGCTAAAAATGCTGGAGTCCAAAGGCTCCTTACCATGTCTGGGTTTTTGGCATTCAAAAAGCAGTAGTGCATTTGTGGCCTTGATGGTGTCTGAGATCTGAAAAACCCTCCCTATCCTTTCTATGGATTTTCTTTAGCCTTCTAAATCTCAGTGATATGAATCAATCATATCTGAGCACCTCTGTAAAAGTCTCACGTACTTCCCACTACGAGTTTCACCCATCATTCCCTTTTTCAATCAATGGAATAAAACTCAACTTCAATCTTCATTCATAATTGGTACAAAAAACGAGCTTGAGGTTTGAAAAGAAAGTTTTGATCATTTCTCCTTAACCCAACGCTTTTCCCTACTCCCTCCAATGTATCTGTTTTCTGCCCAGGTTTGGTAATAAGAGGGGCCTGGCAAGAGAGCCATGTCTTTCATTGCAACTGAAAACATCATAAAGACAAGCGTGGTCAGAAACCTTCTGAGAGTTACAGAGATGGAAGTGTTGAACGACCAAGCAAAAGCAGGAGCAGTCATCTGATCTGACTCTCCAGAGGCACCGTCACCTCTTGGTCAGAGGAGACATAACTTCAGCTCTGTTTCATACCACTCTGCTCTCCTGACTTCCCAGAGGGGAGAGGAAAGAGGTACAGAGGGACAAAAGGCTTCATTACATCAGACTGCAGGGAATAACTAAACTGAACTTTGTACGGACCACCCGTTCAGAAAGTTTCATGGACATCACTGGTGGTAAGATAGATGTTTGAGGGGTCCATGGGATTTCAGGGGTGTTTGGAATTGAGGGATGGAGTCAGGATTTTCACGGCTTTTTCTGGCACCACAAGCATCATGAAGCATGGGCACCAAGTCAGAGTCATCTCGGGGTCATTCTTAGAACGAATTTCCCAACCTTTTTGCACAGTGGATGTTTGGCTTTGCTGTGATTTTTGAGGTGGGGAGGAAAGTTAAAGAGCAGATAAAGGAAAATATACAGATTTGTGTTTGGTTTGGTTTTGAGTGCTGGAGCCCAATCTCATACTCCAGGAGCCAGCATCCCTGTAGCCCTGCATGCTCAGAAAGGGGGTGGGCACAGAAAAGGAGGTGGCTTGAACAGGAACAGTATGTCACTGCTGCAGGAATGCCGGGAGCTCTAGGTGAAAATTAGACTTGGAATTTTATGCCTGTTAAAATTAAGGCTTGCTGACTCCTTTACTTGCTTTTGCTAGACCCCCATTTGTTGTGCAGAATAGCCATACAAATGACCATCATGCAATACCTTACTTTAAGTGTAAGACTGCTGCCTGGTCTTAGCGTGAGGCAGGCCTGCTTGGTTTTACAGTGAAACTGTAATTCTGTCCTCTATATGACAATCACTGCAGGGCACGAAGCTCCTGGAGGTGACAGAGCTGGGGATGACATTTCTTTCCAGCCTGCCATGCCTGGCCTGGCTGTGCTGCAATGAGAATCAGCAACCATAGGAGGAGGGTGGAAAATTACCTGCTAAGTCATTTGGTTTCCGTACGAGTGTTCCCCTCCCAGTTCACTCCACTGCAGAAGTTTTCTCTAAACACGTAATCCTGCAGCCTGCAGCCAATTCCACTCGCTTTCCCTCCTGCAATTTCTGCTGTCCTTGAATTTGATCGAACCAAGCTGTAACTGGTATTCAGGGCTTGTAGTATTTAGTTTCACGAGCTGTGCCCCGAAAAATTAAAAGAGTTGCCCCATTGCTCTCCTCACCCTTCACCTCCAGCCCCAAACATGCAGCAAGGCCTGGGCTCGACCGGGGGAGTTGCTGGAATGTTATTATCTTAGGCAATTTTTCTCTGCAGATTGATTTCTGTGAAACACCTTGGGGTATTTGCTAACATAAACATTGCTCCAGTGGCACAGGCTGTTTGCTTATATCGATAGGAGGAAAAGAGCCCTTATTACTGAAATTTTGCCTTATTGCCTCAAGCTTATCCCTTTGAGCCGGCACGTAGGCAATATTGATACCTGCTTTTTTAATTTAGGGCCAATTTTCTATATAGATGGATGTGACGATGCATAAATAATACACCGCTTTGCTGCATGGATTGTTTATTCCAGACTTCATTGGCATGCACAGCGCACAGGCAAACCGAAAGCTTCTCTGGGTGGATATTGTCAGATAACTTGCCAGGTTGTTCCCTAGAGAAAATCACCAGCGCACAGAGCTGGAGTTTGTAAAGTCCTTTTATTTTATCCTTTCAATGCACTCTGTGCTGGTACAGCAAAGTTCAGGCTGAATCAGCACTGCCATTGAAATTCCTTATTTTCAGGAATGTATAAGTTGCCTGCGAAAAGAAAGAGAGCAGGACACGATGTGCGAAAGCGGAGCTCCCGAGATTTAAGTCTTTCGCACTAAATTTTAAAAAGCAGACGAAACCAGAAGGAGAAATACTCTTTGTGTAATGTGAACGACCGTGCTGGGTGCTGCCAGGCTGCAGCCCTGTGCCCTGGGGCGATCACTTGGAGTGTGTGGCATCTGTGCAGGCACCCGCCTGCCTGCACCCCAGCACACCCCCCCACGGGCAGGAGAAAGGACCTGTCACCCTGTCACTTTTCAGAGGGCTTCTGGGCTCCAAGAGGACACAAATGCCTGGGCAGCTTGTTTGCTGTGGAGCTTATCATGGTACATGATATATTCCACTTAAATAGATTATGAAAAGGCCCAATTCTCCCATTAATTGTGAAATTCTTGGGAAGTTCATTATGAACAGGCCTTAAATGTGCAGTTTAGTGCCTTAATCACTTGATATGCCATATGCCATTTCCCAAATCTAATACTGTGAGCAAACCCCACTCCTAAGTGCTTTATGATGAACTCAATTTACAGCTGATACCAAATAATACTCAACTCTTTCTTATTGTCTTACTGCTGGGAAGCGTCTGCTGCATTTTTTGCTGTGGAAGTACATTATTAAATCTGCTAAAATGCTGAGTGAGAGGCGTTGGATTTAGACATGTCGGATACTAAACTCTGACCTGCTCTTTGTCTGAGGGCAGTCTTGGTGTTTTCTGAAAAAAGAGGGAACGGTGACCAGTCCCTGTGTCTCTGCCCAACTCGCAGAATACTGGTTTGCATAATGACAGCATATTAAATTTACATTAGGTTTATAGTTTATAGCAGTGTCTCACTGCCTACATAATGCATGGAAGCAGTCTTAGCATCCAGATGCTGGAATGGCCCGTGATTTTGGAAGCTAATATAAGTATAAAGGATTTTCCTCAGCTGACTGCATGCTGTTTGGTGTTAGTTGTTTCAGATTAGCAAGAGCTTACCTTTTCTCCAAGCATCTAGAGATGGCAAGGGAACACACTACTGACTGGATTAATTTCTTTTAAAATGTTTGTTATTAAATTTTGAAAAATGCAAACAGGGAAATACAGACCTGAGCAGCTTAGTCAAAGCAAGCCTGTGGCCCAGAGGAAATTACAGCAATCTTGCATGTATTAGTGGGGAAAAAAAGGGAAACAAAAGATATTTTGTTAAATGAGACTTGTTTGGGTTGTCTGCTGGAATTGTTTTTTTGGTTAGTAAGTAATTGCCAGGCTAAGCTGCAATAACAGTATAAGCATGATAATAAGATAATGAATGCTGATGGATAGCTGACGTAAATTTAGATGAGTGATCTGACTGGCCTTGTAAGAGCAAGGTGTCCTAGTTAATGGACAGGAAAGGCTTGGAAAAATGAATATGTAAAGTATATTGAGTGAGGCATAAGAGCCATGTTTAATGCAATAAAAGTTTTAGACCTACTTTCTTCTGCGTGATGGCCATCAGCACACCATAGTCCCGTGCCATCAGCCTCAGGTGAGGAGGCTGCACATTTGAAGATGCCTGTCAGAGCTAAGCTGCACTTCTGCACTGTGACTGGAGGCACCCGATTTGATTTTAGTAGCAAAGATGTGCTGACTCACACAGCTTGTTTTCTGATGCATACGCATGAGGAGGGCTTGGAGGGATTAGTCAATGGGGAGAAGGGGAGCATTTGCTGCTTTTTATTTTATTTTATTTTATACCCACAAATCCTAGATCTAAATTAGGCTCTTAGGCTCCCTCCATGGTCAGTAGAAGCAGGTAAGCTGCCTCTGTGGGCAACTATTTTAGTTGCTCCTGCTTTTCCTTATCCTCCTTGTCTCAGAGCCCTTAACCAGATTAGTGAGTGGAAATTAAATCGTTCCCCAGAGCTGGCCAAGTTTCCTACCCACCCCAAATTTCTCTGGCAGGCAACTGAAGCCCTTGCAGGAATAGAGGGAGAGGCTCACTGGAGAGTTACCACATTAAGCGGGAATACTGTCTGTCACACGCAGCTACAAACAAACAAGTAATTCTAATCTAGGATAGACCAACCTGTTAGATTAATGGCTTTACTCCTGCTCACAGCAAAACGCTCACCTTCCTTGCTGTGTGCTGAACCGAGTTACATTGTCTCTTTTACTATTTTAAGCAAGCTTCCCTCTCCAAAAAATGCCTAAAATCCTGGCTGGGCTGGCATGGTCATCACATCAGGATAGGGACACAAATCAAACACATTAATGCTAGAAAAGAGAAGTTTTTTTTTTTTTTAAATGTCTATAAACCTCCAGCTGAGGACCAATTCCCTGAGCACTCAAACAGCCACAGTTGCTCTTATACCAACAGCACTGTGTGGCCCAAAAACTCCCACACGTGCAGGGACAGCTGATGCAAAGAGCCCCGAGGGGACTTGGTAAGCAGAGCTCATAAGGCTGACAGTGGGAATATACGTATTTTGGGTGTAGTAGGTGAGCTCTCTTAGCTCCATGTCAGTCCCAGAGAGTCCCAGTCAGCAAGAGAGAGTAATTTTAATGGTGCTGGGGGTGGGGGCAGTGAGGCTGAGTACACCTCCTGCTTTACCGTGGATCATCCTTGTTCAGCTTCCAGAGGTAGTCCCTCACTTTCTCCAGGCTGATTTTACTCAAGAGGGATGCTCACAATGTAGCTAACTGTCTCCTACTAACAGTCTGGCATGAAACCCAGGATTTTGGGGTGTCCCGCATTGTGACAGCTCCCACCAGCAGTATCTTGTTCCACGGTTAGGATGGTGCAGAAGCCCAGCATGGCCTGCAGTGCTGCATTGGTTCAGGGGGTGGAGGGCTCCAAGGAGTGACAGGAATGTGACTAGAACTTGAATTCCAAAAGTACTATTTGTCATTTCAAAATAATTAAATCAAGGTTTGGAAGATGTCCATTTGGTTGAGCACTGCAGAAGGGTGGCAGCTGAAGAGGTTCCTCCTTTCCTCGAGCACTTTGGTTGCAATGTCCATCACAAACATGGGTATTTTTTGTGATGAGAGTGTGTGTGACATAGTGTGCAGAGGGTGCAAGTATGGGACCAAGTATGCCAAGACTGATGCCTTCTGCCAGCTCCTTCTGCCCCGATTCCTGCTCTGAGCAGTGGGCAGGGACCCAACAGGACTGAAGGGTTTGGCTGGAGGATTCACCATCCCTTTGGTGGCCACAGCTGCCTGACACCCCAAGCTGTGGAGCTGACCAGAGCAGAGCCATGGTGGGTCACTTGTCACAGCCCAGGCACCAAAGTAAAGGCACCCCTGTCTGTTGGCAGGGACTGGCTGGATGAGGCTGAGCCCCTGGTAGGGGGGACGAGTGGGAGGATGGTGCAATTATGCTCCAAAATGGCTTTGGGCAAGATGCCTCACACGAGGTAGGGGGGCTTGAAAAATTGCTCAAGATGTGCAGCCAACCCTGGCACATCGCTTAAATGAGAGCCATCTTTTTTGCTGGGATAATCTATCATACTTGAAATATTCTGAAAGGCTGTATCTTTTCCCCTAACCACCTTTATCATTTTAATTTAAAAGCTTTTTAAAATTATCGCCCAGATAAATGATAAGTAGTAACAGGGTAAACTGCTCTGAGCTCTCCATTAGTGCAAACAATGCAAAGCGACTGTGCTCTATTTACAGAAAATTAATGAACGTAAAAAAGATGAACTGCACGTCATTCTAGTGATCGTAAGTTGTTTTTCATGCAAGGAGGCTTGCAGCTTTATACATTAAATTCTGGGACAAAAGAAAAGTCTCCACAATATTAATAGTTGTAATATATGATTGTATGTGAAGGGAATAGAAATAACATTTATTTTATTTAATGAAGACTAATGAAGTTGTTCTGATCTTTCCATTACAGTTTAAACAAGTTTTTTTCTAATCAAGAAGATCCCATTTTTTGAAAGCTAATTTTTCATTTTAAACTTCTGAAATGCCATCAGAACAGTGAAATGCAGTGGCAATATTGTAGGATGTCAGAACATTTCTGATTTTAACAGGAAATTGATGCACTTGGGGTTTTTTTGTTTTATTAAAAGAAAAAAATTATCAGGCTATTACAGAAAAATTTGTTTTTCTGTCATGGTGTTTTATTTATAGACAAACATGGCAGATGATACTTTACAGTGGGTGGGAAAAGGGGAGGTCTCTTCCCTGAATCTGATCAGGGCATGATATCGTGCTGTTTAAAATAAAGGACATAGTGTTGAGGCATGGAGAGAGGAAAAGAGGTGATTGACGAGGTAACTGAAACCAGCCTCTCTAGAGGACCAGAGTCAGCACAGCTAGTCTTTGAAAAGTGCCCTCAGCTCTCTAAGCCTGGTTGCAAACACTGGAAAACAAACAGGACCAGACTTCTTGGGGGGAGGGTACTTATGTTCAACTTCACAAAGGAGTGTGGTGATAGGAACCCACTGTCTTTGGGATGATGCAGAGGGAGGGCATGGACCTGGCCAACCATATGCATGGTGGTAACACGGGAGAGAGGCACTGATGGTCCCTGTGGTGGTGTGGGCACTTGGACTACCTCATGAGCAGGACAGAATGCCTAAGGTGGGAGAGGGGAAGCGCCTTAAGTGGAGAAACAATTTAAACCTAGCTCTCATCTACTTCCTGGGCAAATGAACTAGCAACAGAAACACAGGGGAAGGGAGAAAAGACAGCTGTGCCCTTCCATTGCCACCTGCAGTTATGCCCAGGGGGTACTTATTACTGATGGGGATTTCTGTCTAGATGGATCTGCCCCGTATCCCTCTGTCAGCTGATGGGTTTCAGACCACATGTTGCACCGGTGCTTCTAGAAGGAAAAAATGAGGACTGGTTGCACAGAATTTCATTGTCTTAATTTCTGTCGTATATATCTTATGCTGTGTTGGTGCTGCTACATAAATCTGCTGTCTAACAACTTCTCAGCGCATTAATAGGGTTGTTGAGCCTTCAACATTTTTCACACCTGACAGAAAGTTAGAATGCATCAATTATTTTCCTACCTGTGTTCACAGTTTTGTTGTCATTGGGAAAAAAAAAAAAAAAGGAAAAAAATAAAGAAAGAACAGAAAGGATTGATTTTATTTTTTTATTTAAACAGAAGAGCTGAAGCCTTTCATAGCCTTTATATAAGCTCAAATGTGATAACTACCAAAGCTGATGGTGAAATCTGAACCAGCCAACTGCCATTTTCAGGCCAGCAGGTGTGAAGCTGAAGAAGTAGGACAAGAAAGTCGTACTGAAAATAAGATGAAAAAATCAGTACCTGTTAGTGCTGTTTCTAGCTGTGTTGATGCACCGAAGCACATGTAAACACCCAGAGATATATACAGAAGAATGTTTTTGGCCTATAATGGTGGACTCGATGATCTCAGAGGTCCCTTCCAACCATGAAAATTCTGTGATTGCTGTACACTGGGTAAAATTTCCTGGTATCATTTATCTTGGGCTGAGAAACCACTGGCTTCTCCCATTCCTTCTTTCCTTCTGTAGCAATTTGGTTTTATTCTGCTACCTGCCTAGTGGCCCAGGCCTGCCCCTGCCTCAGTTTCTCTTAATTTCCTTGCTCTCCCCATTAGACACCATCTCTTCTCCAGCTTAACACTGGAATGGTGCGCTGGTGGTGGCAGTATGGTGAGACCTTCATAGCACCTTCTGCTGTCTCTGGTACTTCTGGAACAGCACAAAGGCACACAATAGCAGGCAGGTTCTTTTCATACTCATGAGCCCTGATGTCCTACTAGCCTTTTTTTTTAAAAAATAAAACGAAAAAAAAAACCACAAACCAAAAGACAAAGAGGCTTTTATCCCCATGTACTTTTCCTCAGCAGTGTCACCCACACATTTACTTGACCCTTTTTTTACCCTTACGCTCATAAAATAGAAAGCTGACAATTTTAATAAGTATAGACTTTTCTGCCTAATTGAGATTAACATAGACAGTTAATGTATTAGCACAGGAGCTGAACCATGGTGCCTTTCAGGAATTGCTCATCTATTTGCTAGGTCAGGTTCTGATTAGTTATTTTAACACTTAAATATTTGCAGTGCAATGTCATGAGGTAGATCTACTTATGCAGTCCTGCCCTCCATGGCATGTACAGGGAGAAAACCCCTCCCCAGCCTGTATTCGCACACACACATGTGTGTGCACACATGTACACACACAGTTTACATGCTTTGCCATATGCTATGGTGTTAGCTGAAACCCCTGGGCATCACACATCCTTGTGTGGTCAGGAAGCAGTATGACCCCCTTCGGTGCCTGTGTGGGTGACTCGAGATGCTGCTGCCCTTGCCACCCCCTGGGTGAAATGGAGCGATAGAATGACTCCAGAAGAACTAGACGTCACATTAAATTTGTAGTGGTTACAACCACCAGTAACCGCTGGGTTGGTGACCTTGAGCAAGTCACCTTCACTCATGCCTCCGCCCAGAAATACAACATGATTTTTGGAAGACCTGCCCTGCTGGCCATGAACTCTTTAAGGAACAGGGTGTGTTGTTTGTTTGTTTTCTTTTTTTTTGGTGGTTTTTTTTGTTTGTTTTGTTACCTTTGTGCTTTTCACATGTGGTAGTGGCCTGACAGCATTCTCAGGTACCAGTCACTGCTGGCTCCAGTGTGTGGCAGGACCAGGGCAGGGAGGGCAGGGGCTCCCAGGGAGGGCAGTGAGGCGATCTCTTGGCTGCATCCCGAACCCCGCTCCCTGTCTGTGCCTGTTTCTCCTTGCTGGATGCTTCCATCAGAGGCCCAGCCCTGTGGGAGCGTTGAGCTTTGCCTGCAAAAATGACAGCCAGAGGTGGCTGGATGCTGCTCAGTGCTGCCAGAGGTAAATCTAGAAAGGGCTGTAACACCCCCCCCATCCCCGAGTTCTGTGTTCCCAGTGTATTTTCCCAAAGGTGGCTCTGTCTACAGCTGCCCTCCCGCTTCTCCTCCTTCCTTGCCCCCACTCAGTGTAAAGGCACCCTCAGGGGTGTAGAGGTCTCTGCTGGCTCTTCCCATTACAGTTTATAAATAAAATTAATCCACGTTGCAATGGAAGCAATTCAAGGCATGGCAGAAGCTGTCAGGAGCAGGATTTGGCACCCGGGGGGAGCAGGGACCCATCTGTGGCTCCAGCCAGCGTGTCTGCTCCCCGGAGCTCGGCACACAGCTGGGGCTGTGGGCGCAGAGCAGGGAGGAACAGGAGAGGGGAAAAAAATGACACCCAGGGAAATTATTTACGTGACTTTGATTTCTGCACAAATCTTCCCCTAAAAAGGGCACAGCTGTCACTCCATTTGTCAACATCAGCAAGTAATTATGTAAAGAAAAACATCATTGTACTTTTGACTTTGATGCTTGTCGTATCGGCCAGAGACCGATAGATGGACCACTTGGATTATGCGAGGTAACGGCACGGTGTGAATGTGCAAAGCTGGAAGGCTCCTCTGGCTTCAGCTAAGCTTGTTATTTTTTCCCCTAATAATACAGTGAGAAGTGAGAAAGAGAGAGAAAATTAGCAGGAGAAAAAGCAGCTCCTCTTTGTTGAATAGACAGTTTAATTTATTCCTGAGCACAATGTACCTGAAGAATGATAAGAAACAACTTTGATATCATGCTAAATAAATAAAAAGAGGTTACATAACCTAATTTTCTCTGGGTCTTACAGCAGTTTCTATTTTATCAGCTTTCATTTAACCGGAGCAAAATTAATAAGACGAGAAAAGTAGGGCTACCTGAAATACTATGAGATTTCTTAAAAAGAAAGAGAACGTGTCTGTAAGCTAATTATATTGTGTGTAGGTTGCTGTGTGGCACTTCAGGAGGGCTGACCTCTAGGTGAAACTGATGCTAGGGGAATGGCACTGATGGCTGTGTCCCCAGGCCCCCAGGTGATTCCATGTGCAGCTCCTTGACCCAGTGGTGCTTGGGCTTGGGACACTGCCGCCTGCATTGTGGAGGTGGGGGGACCAGAGGAGAAGAAATGTCCACCTGAGCCTGAGCTGTGTTGAGTGCAAGCTCATTGCTCCCAACCATTACAACTGCCCCAAGATTTCAGAGGCAGTTGATTAAAACATATTAAAATTATTTACTCATGTGAGAGCACATGCAGCCCTGTAGTTAATAATTTCCTCCCGTTCTCCCCTCTCATTCCCCCAAGAACAAGAACTAAATAGAAAAGCAAAAGATGAAATAAATGTTTTTTGAATATATTTCCAAATTTTGATTCTGCTTGATCTAAAGATGAAGCAACACTACTATTGCAACAAGAGTGGATGGTGATGGCCATCAGCCTCCATTCCTCATAGTGTCTGATGTTCATGTGCAAAAACCCAGAGCCCATTGGTGTGCCACCCCTGAAGGTGGCTTCAGACATGGCTTTGGCCTTTTAAGCTTTGAGTATGTTTTAAAATCACTCTGTAAGGAATAGTGGATACGGAGGTTTAGATGTAAAATTCCCCATTAAAAAAAGCAGTGGTAAATAAATTTATTTTTTTTTTTGGTCTCTGGTTCACAGAATCATAGAATGGTTAGAGTTGGAAGGGACCTTAAAGATCATCAAGTTCCAGCCCCTCTGCCATGGGTAGGGACACCTCTCACTAGAGCAGGTTGCTCAAAGCCCCATCCAGCCTGGCCTTGAACACTTCCAGTTCCTTCAACACTTCCTTTCCAGTTGCATTCGAAAGGGGGGTGTATGTATGTATGTATGTATGCATATTGAAAAGAAAAAGCACCCCACCTGTGAAGAGGCTTATTTGAGGCAGTTTTCCTTTTGAGAAGTAAAGCTAACATTAACCTGAGGAGGAGGGTGTCAGAGTGGCTGATGAGCTGGTGAGGTGAGGGGAATTGCCTTGGTGCAGAAACCCAGCCTGCAGAGCTGCTGCAGGTTGTGCTGCAGCGACGTCTTTTGGACTCGATGTTTCTGAGAGGCTTAAGCTGCCACTTAAAGAGGGGGAATGTCCCCTCCTTCACCCGAGGGGCCCATTCGGCTGCCAGGCACATAGCGTGTCCTGCTTTTCCAGCCTTGGGCTGGGCTTAAAGGCTTGTGGTAATGAGCAGAGCTGGTGCCAGGAGTGCCTGGGAGCTGGTTCACCCCCTCCTGATGGTGATGCCCGTCTGCCAGTCGCTGGTCCCAGGGCATAAATAACTCCTGTAACGGTCTGACACAGAACTAAGCCTCTTACTTTACATGTGTTGTGACTGTGCTGCTGGAAGTCAACTTGTACATGCAAATTATACATCAGTAAACAGTGACAAATGCAGCCTGATTCCTCGGGCATTAGGCATTTAAATTGGTACCTTTTGTGTGCTGGAAACACAAAACGGGACTGGGAAAATAAATTGGCCAGTGGCCAGCGTTAAGGTTTATTTCACTAGGATGTATCTTTTTTTTTTTTTTTTTACAAAAGGAAGAAACTCCCCAGTTTTGCAGCACCTTGCAAGACGCTAGCCATGAAGCAGCAACGGGAGCTTTTGGCTGGATTCCTGCCACGCTTCTTGGTTGTCACCACTCACATCCAGATAGAACTTGCTGTGGCCTGCGGTGCCAGTCTCACTGCTTGTCCCAGGGGCCTGAGTGATGTCCAGGGTGGATTATAGGCAGAGGTTTGCTGCACACCCCTGCCAGGGCGCTCTGAGCCCAGAACATGCCTGGGAGGGTGACTGAAACAGGCTGGGGGCAGCATCATGTCAGGGCTGTGCTGCAATACAACCATTGCCATGGACTCGCCTTTGCTCTACCAACAGGTTTCCCACCTTAAAGAAGATAATGCAGGAAGATAGCAGGCTGCACTAGATTGTAGTATATGTATTACAGATGGTATTTACTTAAAAGACAAGTAAATTTTTATTTTTGTGTCTGCTTGGAGTAAACCTAATTAAAAGGTAAGCAGAGGGTTTTCCTCTTCACTTAAAATATTACAATTAGAGGCAACATCTGTGTTGCACAATTTATTTATTTGTATATGCAATGCTGTAAAATACACTTTCCTAACATTATAAACTGGTGTACAAAAACCCTGCAACTAACTAATTAAACAACATTAAAATGCTAATCTAAATTAAAGCAAGAGAACTCAATATAATTTCTTGTCTTTAAAATGTTTTTCTTATTCCACTACAGAACCCTCAGCTCTAGGGTGAGCTGGAGGGAAGTCCTTTCCCGATGTATGAGGTCTGTTAACTATTGAGTTGAACTCAGCAATGGGATGTTAGAATTGGAGAAATGTCCTGTGGACTGTCCTTCAATCAATGAAACAAGACATCAGGGGTCACAGTCATTGCACTGCGTGGTGCAGAGAACAGCTTAATCTCTGCACCTTCAGGTGCATGGCGAGGACAGCTTTTCATCCCCAGAAGTTACCTAACGCAGAACACAATGGGAGTCCTCTCTGCAAGGACAAAGAGAATTGCTCACTGCCATGCAAGTGTCCAGCTGTATTCAGCTTTCTTTTCACTGGTGTAGCATTTAGTCCCCCTCTCTTGCCCCTTATCTGCCACCTCAGCCAATTCCTTAAGTAGTTCTCTCCCCTTCCATCCATCCTGCTGTTAAACTCTGGTGGTGGTTACACCCTCCTGGGTGCTGCAGTGCTTGCAGAAGACCTTTAGTCTTGTGCCTCCAGGTGCATGGGCAGGAAGGTGGTGAGATATGGGAGCCAGCTCATCCTCTGATGCGTGGCAGGAGTTAGACCCATCCGCAGAGTGACTCACACCCTCGGGAGACTGATTAAGGAGAGGAATACCTCCGTGTGGATTATAAATAGCCTAAGGAATATATAGCCCATTTCAAGGCAAAGTCGAGGGATGACCTTGATTGTTGTCATGGCAGCTTAAATCAGCCTACGTGCCTTTGCTCAGGGGTGGATCAAACAGGAGCAGGTGCAGGAGCGGGGATAGCTGTGAGGAGAAACTCCTTCTCTGGGGACTCTCCTCTGCCACTCTGTTACCTGACTGCAGGTCCAGCCCAGGCATCAGTACCTCCGGGAGGAAACGCAGACACAGTGCATGCTAGCAGACATGCTGGGAAGCAGCTTGCAGGCAGAACCCTTCACACCATGTACGTTTAATCTTAGGTGATGGATTTAGCTGGGCTACAAGGGAGTAGCCTTTCCCACCACAGCAGCCAAGTTTATCAGGGGCTGTGAATTGATGCCTACAAGTACAGCCCTGCCATTAGCGAGCAGAAGTGGGGACACATCAATAGCAGGTCTTTTTTGGAAAGACTCATTAACGCTGCCCTCCCCCCCCCCGGTTAGTTCAGAGATATTCAACAGGGGTTTGTCTCGCCTCTGTGCTTTTAACCTCAACTGTGAGCTGCTGCTTCAGCTCTGAGAGTTGATTGCATTCCCAATTCTACTTAAACCAGCAGAGTTTTTTTTGTACAGCCCATTACAGCTGCCAGTCATCTAAATTGCCTAATTTGCATTGATTTGATTAATACAAGGAGTTTTTATCCATTTAGAACAGAAACTGATTTTCTGTTGCCATTGCACACACCTCGCTTGGAGACGAAGGCTTTGCCGTCCCAACATCTCCATTCCCACCGTGCAACTGATGCACATCAGCTCACAGAAGCACCTCACCGTGCAGTCAGCGAGGCACATTTCAGGGTGTTCCTGCTTGTTTCCCACCCACCAGCAATCGTTTTCATAATCCTGCATTTTCTCTGTGCACTTGCCACTTCTGTCAATGAGATGAGATACAACTACCTGGTGCTATGACACAGCCACGTGAGAACGTATTAAACTGAAGCTCATCACCTCATCAGCCTATGGGTTGTAAAGTATTTATACAACAGATCAAACTCTTTTCTTCCAAAATGAGGCCATTTGTCTCCTGAACGGGAACTTCCCTATGACAAAGAAATCCAAACCTCATTGTGGTCACAGCTTCACTTCAGCGCTGCTTTTCTCCAGTAACTATGGAGAAACATAATGATAAAAAAGTAGAAAATTGTATTTCATTGTGTCAATGAAATGTGGGATGAAGTAAGAAAGGGAAAGCTTACTTAAAAAAAAAGGCATAAATAGTTTTTATTACAGATGGGAGGTGGAATGAAAAACTCTGGAAAGCCAGATCAAATGCCATACAGATAGATTCCCTCGATGATTAATTAGTTTGCCAATAAAAAAAAAATAATCAAATAAACTGTGTTTTTCACTGTTTCTTTTTCTGGATCCCATGTTATGCTCTTGGCAATCCCAAGGGGAGCCTGCACTGCTGTCTGTTGCAAACCACTTTGTTCTGATGCTCTCTGCCTCAGTCCCAGGCTGCTCCTGCCTACAGAAAGCACAAAAAGATGACAGAAAAACCTCAACATCTGTGGGGAACAGTTATGTTTGGGGGGATTATCCCTTTACCTTTTATATCACTCTGTTTTGAGGCAACAAGGCATTGGCTATTCAGTTCTTTGCACAGCAATCTGCATTGCTTGGTGACTTCAGGACAAAATGAGTTGCTCATTCTCTCTCATGAAAATACCCCTTGTCTGGGAGGGAGCTGAGAACAGAACAGGGAGGGAGAAAGCACCATGATGAGCATGAATTGCCTCTCTGATCTGGCTTGGTTTCATCCTATCCTGTGGAGTAGGAAAAATCCTGAGTGCCTGCAGCAATGACAGTTAGATAGTTTTTAATTACTATCAGTCATTGTATGTTTGTTGTATAGCCAGTGTAAGAGAAAAATAACATAATGCAATTTTTGCTTTGTTAAGCAACGGGAACCTTGCACCACAAAGAGATGTGTACACACTGGTGTCAGACCTTATTGCGTATGATATATATTCTTAAGGGGGAAAAAAATAATTGTATTTAACCATTGTGGTAGTAATAGTGCTTTTATCTTGCACGAGACACCCCCTGGACTCTGCCACCTTACCCCACTTGCCAGGCCTGGCCCACACTGTTGTGCCCTGCAGACCTGCAGTTCTGTGCCTAAATTGGTGGCTCGGAGCTGCTCAGAGCTTGGCCTGGGGAAGAAAGCCTGATGAAGGCAGAAATGAGAATGATATCACACTCAAGGAATAACCCGTTCATCCATTTCCTCAATTATGCTTGTTGAGTGAATCTGGGAATCTCTCCATTGACTAATCTGGACCACACCAGGGAAGGGAGGATGGGGGAATTGTTTGCCCCTTCATCAGAGTGAAGTGATGGGTGCTGCTGAGCCTGCAGTGCTGCCCTGCCTGCCCATTCTCGGCTTTAACACAGGTTAAGCCCAAGGGTCACACAAAGCTTGAGGGAAGCAGAAAGGAAAGGTTTGGGGGTAGAGCCATTAGCGAATTCCTGTAAAATATTTTTTCCACTCTCGCTGCTATTAAAGTATTTTCTTTCTTTTTTTTTTAAACACTCAAAAGATTCCTCTTTTCCAGGCTCAGACTTGATTTAAAGCACTGCTAGGCTTCTTAGATATATTTTGGCTTAGCCTGTTCAGACAAGCCTGCAGGCAGATCCCATTAGCACCTACTCTTTCCCCCACCTTGGAGAAGTCTCTTTTCCTGAAGTGGAGGGTGATGAACAGCTGAAATGTAAACTCAGAGACAAGCAGCGCCTGCAGTGGTGAGCACACGGTCAGCAACCAATTCACCCACAGAGGCTGTGTAGGTAAAGAAAAAATATGTACTCCTTTGTCTCTCTTTCTAGAGTATTTGCAACTTCTATTTCACTTACTTTTAGCAAATGAACTGATGCATTACATGTCTGATTATTCTCAGGAAAGTTCCCCATCTAATTTTATTTTTTCTTCTGTGAAAGCTTTTAATAATTCAAATCCAACCTAGAAAATCACTGCAAGGAACATTTTGTCTTCTCAGCTGTGCAGTGGAGAGCCTAGACCCTGCCTCTCTGATGCTGGACTACTCAAGACTTCCCCCTACAAATTACTAGGACTAACTTAGCTTTTATTAGTTCTGCCTTTTCCTAATTTTAATCCATAGTGACTGGGCCTGGTTGACATGATCCTCACCACATCTGATCCATCAGCCTAACTTTTGCTGACCATCATGCCTGTTAAGTTTGGCCAAGCACTTCCATATACAGAGAATTATCTGCTCCATCCAGTCAGCTCTGACAGCAGTAATTCAATGGGAAGTTACTGGATTTCGATGCTACAGACCACCATGGTGCTCCATACCTCAATTTTCAGGCAGGCTGGCACAGCAGGGGAGGTCGTGAGCTTACCAAAGAACAAGGAATTGTACATACTAGGAGGCGTTCAATAGTATGGGCAGAACATAACAGATTAATCTTTCCTTAAAATAAGTACCTGGAAAAATATAGAGCTTATTGAAAATAATGTACATAGATACATACATACGTATATGTATATAAATAATGTATATTTAAAGCAGGGATATTGGAAATGCACGTTTACTTCTCCAGGTTACAGTATTTCATGATAACTCTGTTTAAATCCTCCCAATACATAGCTGCCAAGCAGGTTATTTTTTGGTTCCTTTCCTCCAATACAGTGTTAACTTTTTAATGCCGGATGTAATGCTTTTGACACTCATAAAATATATTAATTTGTCAATTAATTTATTTATAGGCTTTTCTATAGAGTTCAGCACCATCAAGTCTGAATGCCCTTCAAAAGTTGCTAGGTGACACTGTCATACCTCACTCTGATGAACAAATGGGAGATGATAATGTTGATGCAGTGACTTCAACCAAACATTCTTCTTTCATTTTGATAGAGGCTTTTTTTTTTGTTTTTGCAAATCATTATAGGTTTATTATGAACTGCAAGCAAGCTTAAATTATACTTTTCACCAGCTATGATTTACTTCATAACTGAACCAGTTCATAAAGTCAGTGCAAATCTTTCCATGTTGTTTTCACAGAAGTCGGAGCAAATTCATATATTTGCATGAGAAACAATATTCATAGACTGATCCAGAAATAAATGTTTTCACAACTTCTAACCTGAATTACCTTTCTTGAAGATGTAGCTAATTCCCTGTTTTCCTGCCTGCACTAAAATAGAGCACAAAAAAGTGCATTATCTTTTTAAACACCCCTTCCCATTCAGGAAGACACGTTAAAAAACCACCGTACAGTGGATCCAAGGTCCTGCATATAAATCAGAAACCTAAGTGTGTACATACGTGCCTGTGAACCATAGACAGAGGAGTCAATTCTGACAATATGGATCATTAATCAGAACAAGCATATTTTCTTCCAGCTCCTGGAACCACAACAGCTAATACTAGAGCTTTATGGCAGGAAAAAGGATGAAAAGAGCAAACACTTTTATTTTTTCCACGTAATTTTTCTTATTTTCTTTTCTTTTTTCCTTTTTTTTTCTTTTTTTTTTCTTTTTTTTTTCTTTTTTTTTTCTTTTTTCTTTTTTCTTAAAACAAACGTTTCCTGATTTTTTCCTCCCTGTTTTGAAATAGTAACGACTCCGCATTGACTCAGGGTGTTCACAAGGTGTTTCCACTTCCATGGAATTGGTGAGAAATGTGTTTCTAACAATTTCTTTGCAGGCAGGAACCTATGGAGCTGGGAAATGTCTCTCAGTGGGGGTATCCTGCAGCAAAATTGTGAGTTTGATAAGAGGCTGTCAGAGGGCTTTCAAGGCTTTGGCCTGGCTTTCTCTAGCAATATTTTTTTGTGATCCAAGTTGGCATTGATTCGAGATGTGTTCCGGTGCAGGGTAAACAATGGCTTAAAGCAGCTGCTAATTAGCTCTGCTCTGTTCTGTTCTTGCTTTTCATGTCTAGATACCTCCTTCAGAAATAAGAAGCAGAAGGAAAACATCCAAGCACAAGAATCAGAAGGCAAAGAAATGGATGGGGACTGCAAGTGAAAAATTAATGAGGAGAGACCTCATTTCACAAAGCTTACATAAAGCCGGGCTGCATCCGTGTCTGGAACAGTGACCCAGAAAGAGAAATCTGTAAAAATTCAGAGCAAGGTGCAGAACACAGTAGCCTCTTACCCTCTGAGACGCACCTACATTCACAAACAAGGCTCCCTTGTTTACGGCCACTGCGAGCTCATCTTCAAAATTTCCACCTCATTCGCTCTCCCCTCCAGCAGGTCCCAGCCCTGAGGAGCAGCAGGGAGATCCCAGAGCTCCCGGAGAAGGTCACCGCTGAGAGGGGAGACCAGAGAAACCGTGATGTGGGCTCAGCACGTCTCAGCTCACATTTATCTGGGGATATCAAACCTCCTTATGCAGCCATTTTTTTCTATCCATCCATTCATCAGATACACGTACAGATGATACACATATACATAAATTAAAGCACTTTGCTTCTGGCCAAGATGAAACCCTTTGTAGGATGCCTGCTGCCCATCTGGCTGCCTGACAAGGATTTCCATTCTGGAAAGCTTGGACCTGTTCCCAACATAGGAATGAAAAATCTGTGTTTGTGGGTGCAGCACAAGTCTGCAGAAAGTCATTCTGGGCCCCCCTCCCCTATATATAATGGCACCTGGATAGTACTTAAAAGGATGTGGAATATTTCTTAATATTTTACAATTCAAAGCCTCAATTAATGGGCATCTCCTTTTATATCTGATCCCAGAAGAAAAAGGCTTTTAGTACCTTTAATGCCAGGGCTGAGATTCTCACCCCAAATGCTTACAACTTAATACCTGAAAACAGAACTCTTCACAGTTAGCCCGGAGGAGAGAGGAGCACCTGCAAGAGTGCCAAACCAGCATGATAGTTTGAATTACACCCCTTGCTCAGTCACCTGTTGCCCTGAATGGAAACTCAGGAGAATGATTTCAAATGAAAACTTTTGTCTTCTATATTAAGAACATCTCAGGTAATACCGAACAGCTCACTCCACTGCTAATGGGTCTCCAGGTGTTAACAGAGTACTTCTCTCTACTAATAATTTCTCCTGCCAATCTTTGCCTTACAACTTGAATAAAGGGATAGAGGCATCATCTGCTATCAGATCACATGCATAAGAAGCATCATTCGTTAGCAGTCAGTCTAATTTGATTGTTTCCAAACCAGAAAGGACAGTTGTCAGCTGTCTCCCAGAATGGATTCAAAGACTATAATCAAGAAGTCTTCTCCAAGAAGTTGTTCAAAGCTGGTGATTATCAATCTTCAAAGACTGTGAAGACAATGAACTACTCAATTTACTCTAATGAACAGGTGCAATCTCAGTATTTAGTGTCTCATTAATATTGACTGGCAAGACTTAAAGGAATTTGAATGCCATGGCCGTCAGCTGCTACACTGGCAGGACATGAAGCAATGATGGTAAATATTTGTACTTGCAATTTGAATTTATTTTCCAAGGTGCTAAATATTGAAATAAATATAGTTTAAAACTTGCACGTAGTGAGTCTGTTCAGATTTCTCTTTGAAACAATCACTGTTAGTTTTCTTAAGGTTGCAAGGAACCACCATACAATAGCAGGGATTTCTCCTGATGAATCTGATCTGGGCAAAGGATTATTATTTGCACTTACATATTGGGTGGGGAACCACAGAAGGACTGCTCCCTGCCTCCTGGAAGGTATTTAGCTCTGTCACCATCACCCAGCGGCACCTGCGACTGATGAACCCTGAAACAGCAGGCTTACTTATCTATGTGAAAGCTGCACAGAGCCTGGGAGAAGTCAGTGGGCAAGGCAGCCTCACCGTGCTTGTTCTAGGGTATTTACATATTTTGTTTTTGTTTAAGAATACTGTTACAGAGGGAGAGACTATTAAACCATCTGTTGCATAGTCAGGTCTAGAAAAATACAGATGTCCTAAAGTCTGGGGTTTTTTCTGTCTTAGCAGCACATCATCTGTTTTGCAACTGGCACCTGCGTCTTTCTGACCCTGGGACCTCTGTGCTGAGGGAAGAGCATCCCCAGATTTGGCTCAGCAAAGCCTGGGTATCCAGCAAGTGGCTTCTTAACCTCAAGATACTAATTAAAAAATGCCCTTGAGTCAGCTCCAAGTCAGGTAGCAAAACAAAAGGCCTGGAGAGGGATGGATGTTCAGTAAATAACAGGACCTATAAGACCTTACTATTGGTTACAGGCAGACAGATTCAATACATATAGCTTCAGTCCTACTGAAAGTTGTTAAAAACCACTTATGCACAGTTGGTTGGTGGATTTTATTTATTTATTTCCAGAAATGCAAGCAAATTGTTCACTTTCCTCTTCCCAAATATCTGATTATTTAGCAGGGCTGAACTAGTAGTGGCTAAAAAAAGAAAGAAGTATTTGCAAGCTAATAACACTATTTTTACAATAAATTCTCTGTTTTGCCTTTTGTGAGCTGAAACAATCTTTTTGATGTTGACAGACAACTGATTAGAGACAGTATTAAGCAGACCAAATATTCCTTGAATGTGAGCATTTAGGGGATTCTGAATGTTTTCTTATCCCTTATCAATTTTTAAAAGGATTTTACTTTATCACTGAGCAGTGTATCTAAACGAATTGCAAAACAGAGCTTTGCCCATAAACCATTGACGTTGGCTGCCTGCTTTTTCTCAAACACAACTAATTTGCACTTTGAGCTATTTCCTGTGGTTTTTTTTTTTTCTTTAGGTGATTGTATCTTTCCAGTGTGAGAATAAAATATTATTATATGTAACAAATAGAGCACATCTAAGGACATACTTTCAACAAAAGAGTTATCAAACTTTTGATGTTTGTGACCATTATCATGAAGGTTAATGATGATAGGAATAATAGCAAGCAATAGATGCTGAACTCTTAAAATGAAAGAGCAACAAAGTGAATATGAAGCTTTAATGTCCTGACATTTATATGCATCTATTATCCTGATATTTGACTGACTCTGCAAATTCCATTTTGCTTCAAGGTTTCTGCATTTTTATACCAAAAGCATTGTATGGAAACTTGATGTTTTGAAAAGGGATTGATCTCACATTAATTCTGCATCACGATAAAACTTTTGCCGTTATCTGCATGACTCTTATGAAATAAATGTTTCTATTTCAGTTGATTTAGAAAAACGTATCAATTTCTATACACCAGGGCTGATAGGGAAATCCAGAAAATCTAGACTGTAGTGAAAGTGCTAAAGCCAATTGGAAAAAAAAGTGAAAATATCAAAGACTTTCGCATTTCTTAGTATATGCAGAACCTATCCCTGTGTCACATAAATTCCCACTGAATGCAGTAGAGGCTTTGGTTGTGGTGGTGGTCTCCCTCCAGCACAGCACCCATCCCTCCTTTCACAAGAGAATTCTACTGTCTCTTCCAACCTACCCCTCAAGTCTAGTATGTGCTAATGAAATTACTCTAATACATTAGCAATTACCGATCCAAATATAAAAATGTAGCTCCTCTCAGCAGAAACCAAAAATGATAAAGCCTTCCAACAAAAAACTCTGTATTTTCAAATGCTGTGATTAAAAATCCAGTTTCGGAAACACATAATTAATATAAACCAGAGAGAGCTCTTAAAGACAGGCTACAGCTGATTTCCCTGTACAGTTTGTCTTTCAGTTTCTCTGGTCGCTAAGATACTAGCAGTATTACCTTTTACCATGTCCTTGGGATTTAAGATTTATATTTTCTTACCCCCTGTAAAAGCCTCCTCCATGTATTGCATCCATACATACACCATTCCTTTCAGAAAGAGTAGGTGGAGAGTGTAGGTGAGATTCTCCACATGCATAAAGCCACAGACCTCCAGTTACCCCAGTGGAGCACTCCTACCTCACAACCACTTACAATCTGGCCTGGTAAATGCAACTGCTTTATTTAGAAACTAACAGTTTTGAGGTTGTGTCATACCAGGTAATGTAGAGTCTTCTATAAATGCAAATAACTTCACTGTCCTAAAATCTGCCAGAATTATTTTATATGATGGTTCTGATTTTCAAAGTTAACTTTCCAATTCTTCGCTCAAATACCTGATTGCCTCAATTGAAAATAATTTTTGATGTCTAAATGGCTTTGTATTTTACTGCTCTACCATCAGCCTTGAACCATCATGAAGCTTCCAGGCTGGGGAAGTTATCTTCAAGATTTTATAAATGATGATGTCCATTTCCAGGAGAACTGAAGATGGAGCGATTTGAAAGAAACTCGTTCTTTAAAGTTCATCACTCTCACTAAGCATGATTAAACACTATATAATTTAACATTATTTGCTGATAGAAAATCAAAGCATTTGCCCCCAGCATGCTGACATTTACAGCAGTGGAGAACATTTGCACATTTTATGCTTATAATAACAGATGAGGTATGAAATGGATTCTGATAATGCTTTGAACACCATGGAAGTCTTGTCATTTATCACAGCATATGAGCTTGCTCTGTATCCTTACCATCATTGCAATATATTTCTATACAGTAGAAGGAAAGAAAAGCTTTATTTTGATGACAGATAGTCAATCTTCAAAAGTCCAATAAGCAGGTTCTCTTGAAGCAAGTCCCACTGTAGTGCTCATTTCTCACAGTTGTTTTTTGTTGTTGTTAATAAAGACTTGGGTAAACAAATAGCTGATGTGGATTGTCTGTAACTCCTTCCTACAAAGAGGACAAACTCTCTCTTAAGATTCTCTGCTGTCTTACATTCTGTAAGTTATGTGGAATAATCTTAAGAAACTGCAAATCAGTCTAAATTTTAAATAAATGCAAGTCAAAACCACACACAATGCTAGAATATTCTTTTCAAATAAATTGCCTTCCAAATCAGTTATTAGGATTTAAAATATTTATTTGGTGTGTGCTCCAAAAGGGCTGGACTCCTTTATTGAAAGGTGCTGGAGAGTTAGATTCCTTTGGGCTCTAAATTTTAGCTTTGGGGTTTTTTTTCATCTGAGAACTAATAGCTGCTAGCACAATTCTGGCTCTTTGATGTTTCTGAACTGTATTTCCTCCTTACTGTGAAACTGAAGATTATGAAAAGGAGCACAGGATCTCAAGAACAGATTCCCATCATTTCTATATGTTCAGCATTTTTGAGAAATCGTATTTGAATCTTTACAGCATTATCTTTTTTTAAAAACAAGATCAAAAGAAAAGTAATTTTATCCTACTCCAACTGTGGGGCCATTCTTCACAGTTCCTCATGCTTAATCAAGAACATACCCGGATGCATACTTGTAAAACATGTTATGTAGACACTTCAGGCCCCGAGTGACCCCTGAACAATGCTTGAAAGTAGTTTAAGATTTTCATCTGGAAATCTCCAGAAGGCCTTGGACATGTTCATGTTCTTCTTTTATCATTACCCCAGTCTTGATACTTACTAGTCCATCTGCCACTCTATGCTGTGTGCACAGTAACAGAATGAAGAGTCTGCTCTCCTCTTCAAATCTTGATTTAAACTGTGACATTACAGGCCACAACTTGCCGAAACACTGAAAGAGGAACATTCAGACTGAGCACATATAGATGTTAGCTCTTCCTGGCAAAAGTCTTTAGAATTAATGTATTAACAAAATGTGGTAGGCGCTAATAAAATTTTAGTTGAATCCAGCTGATTTTAAATGATGTCTATTGACCTGCCTGCAGCCTACTGATTTATATTTGTCCTTTTTTGAATAAAAATAACTATACAGAGTTCTCTAAATGATCTGTTTGAGGTTAAATAGAACAATGTTAGTAAAACGGGGGGGAACACCAGCATACCAAAGGAAGGCCCCAGATGTGTTTGGACTCACGTTTCAATTAGTTGGCTATTCATTTAAAATAGTTTTCAGTGTTTGGGAATGATACATTCTGTCCATTTTAAGTTCTCCAGATGTCCAGTATCTCATGCAAGGTATGATGCTCAGGAAGACTAAAGTATCTGCCGACCCACTGGAACAGCCTGTGGTACTACAAGCATAGCAGCTCTTAAACCAATGCATTCAACTTTAGAGCCCAGCTTTTCTTTCCAGCAGGCTTCAAGACCTTGCAGGGACTGCAGACAAATTGGAGAACAAGATCTAAACAACTGAAAGGATAACTGAGAGCTCTGACAACTTCCTTGCCAGGGTTATCTGAAGCAGCTGAAGAGATTCTCTGTGGCTGTTGTGCCACCCTCGTGATGAGGGCAATAAATTGTGGCAGAGAAACAGCAGTGATGTGCTAAACTACTCCCTCTCCCCAGTCCACGGGGAGTCCCCAGGGACTCAGCTCTGTTGGGTTGAACTGACGTCAACAGCAAAGCAGCAAGTAATGACTTGGTTTCTGTGATGTCCAGATCAAAATTCATTTTCTGTGGAGCCAAAACTTGAACTTTAAGTTACAGTGTTGATCATTTTTAGAGCCCTGCTCTCCTTTGAAGAACACAATAACCACACAAGTTCTTTGGGCACTAACATGGAAAGAAACTTGCAAAGCATGCCTGGAGGTGGGAGGATTCTTCAGCAGCTGCACTGGGAATGGTGGATAACCATCTCCTTCAATGCCTTCAGACGACAGACGACTACCCCTCTGGTGTTCTTTGAAAAATAATGATTCAGACTCTATTCAATCTCAGTCTTGTTTATGTAGCTGAAAATAATCAGGTGTTATATTAAAGAGCCGGGAAGTAAGTTCTGTTCACAGTTGTCTCATGTGCTGATAATTGCAGCAAGTTCCAATCACTGGCAATGTCAAAAGTACTTTATAGATCTTCAGTGTTATTTGGTCAGCTCTCTAAATCCCACCCTCTGTGATCATTATCTTCAAGGGTCTCTTGTCTCCACGTTTATATTTTTGCTCATCAGTGCTGCTTACAAGTACCTAATCATGCCACATCCTGCCTGCAGTCACCTTAACCCTAAAGCAAATAGCTCCACACTCGCACATCACCTCAAACTGCAATCAAACAAATGAATTAAACATTCTGGCATCAGCAAACAAAGTGGCAAAATATATGCAATTCGTCCTTGGGAAAGGTGGTTTCTATGCTGCAGCATGATGCATGCCTATCTCTACATATTTTAAAATCTGTTTTTCTATTTCTGAGATATTGTAGAAAAGAGAACAAACTAGATTCCCCTTCTATCCCACCTGAATAATTCTGGATTTTAGACTGAACAGCTATGGTTGAAACCTGAAGTGTTCAAGGCTGGATGGGGCTTTGAGAAACCTGGTCTAGTGGGAGGTGTCCCTGCCCATGGCAGGAGGGTTGGAACTCCATGATCTTTAAGGTCCCTTCCAACTCTAGCAATTCTATGGTATCAAGCAAATAAACAGCTCTAACTATAACTGCCAAAGACCACATCTCCGACATGATTTTCTAAGACAGACATTTCCACAGCTTGTATTAACCCAAACAACTTGCCTCTGTTGAGAACACGACTGATGACTCTTCACTGACCATTGCAAGCAGCCTGGGATTGCATCTGTTGCTCATTCAATAGACCTGGTAAGTCAGCTCCTGTTCACCTCTGTGTGAGATGCCACCTTCAGTTTGTCACGTAGGTATAGCTCTGTATAGCTCACAGCACTGTTGCATATGTAGTACCATTATTATAATAATATCATAGACCAAAACAAGAAGTGTACAGTAATTTCACAAAAAAACCCCACCATTAGCATCAGTGTTTTACAGTCCAGGTGTATGAAATGTTGAATATCACCAGAGAATACATTAAAAAGTGAGACTCCTGTTCTGTTGTGAAGCATTCTCGTTAGAACTATTGGAACGTGTATTTTGACAGTACTATTAAATAAGTCTTGAAATAAAAAAAGCTATCTTGGAGATCCAGTGAGGTCTAAAGTGAATACACTTCCCCTCTCGCAAATAAATTCATTGGAAGATTTCCTTTCACTAAAAAAAAAATAAAGTTTTTAAAGTCTAGATCCTGCTTCCCCAAGGGATTATTTATCTTTGCTTGTTTACCTTGGGATCAAAGGCAAGTGCCTGTTCACCATCTTTTTAACATAAGCACAGAAAAGATCACACTCCATAGCAGTGAATGTAGGTACTGAACTACAGCAGCATCTGCTTTGGAGGAGGTGTGCCTGCATCTTCACCCAGGAGGAAGGGTATCAGGGGAGAGCATTATAAGGCTGCAGAGCCAGCCAGGAAGGCCAGGTCCTGCCTGTTGTTTCAGCTTTCTCTCTACTCAAGGGGCAGGGATGTCTTCCTCTGTGTTGCGAATTTTCCAGGTAAATAAACCTATTGGATGGTTTTGTTATCATCTACCACACAACAGAACTAGCAGATTGTAGGTCTAGCTGTAGAGTTAAACCCTGCAAAATTGTTTTTTTTTCTTTTAACTGAAATAACTATTTTTGGTTATAGTCTAGAAACTACTTAGAGAGGGACTGTCCTCCACTTCTTTCATCACCTGACATAGCACGGACTCCATCGCTATGGGGCTTGGAGGGGCTATTTTGCTCTCCAGCAATCTTGTGTTCATTCCTCTTCTTATAAGGAGCTTCCCTTAACTACATGGCACTTCTGAACCTAAGCCCAACTGTCAGGGCAAAATACATAATAGAATGGGTATGCAGCAGCTGTCATGAGAAAACACGACATTAATTCTTGACTTTGAATTCAGAAACATCTACAGGTCTTCCTGATTTGCTTAAACATAACCTGTCTGGTCCCTTTCTATGTAAGCTCAGTCCCTTCGCACATTCAGATAGATTTGTTACCTACTTTTTATGATAAGAATTCCCATAATGTGGCCTACTAGAAAGAGGAGTGACCTCTGAAGACATAAGTTTACGACTCACAGATGATGATAGGAAAACCAATCCTTTGCCTCTTCTTTTATCCTCTCAACAACACACCAAATCATGAACATATTGCATTTATTACTGTAAAAAAACTTCACATTTTTTAATAAAATGCATAAGAAACTGGCATCTTCATTCAATGCAAAAACATGGCTGTGAACCATAAAGACTTGATCCTAAGTCTTGTCACCCAAGGTCCATTCCCAGCTTGTAAGCAAATATTTGAGCAACCTCACACTTTGTTAACAATAATCCCAGCTATGCCTACACTTTGTTAACAATAATCCCAGCTATGCCTAATTCCCTTCATTTTGTACAACATGCAAAAAAAAAATCTCTTTCTGAATTGTTTGACAGCTGACAGTTAAAAAAAAAGCCAGAGCTGGTCTTGCTCTGGCTACCAGAAATCCCAGTGGCAGATCAACTCAGACAAAATTGAGTAGTGTTTTTGAAGTAACTTCTTGAATACTCGAGTTACAGTAATTATTATAACACACACAAGTTAAATTAATATTTGCTAAATAGGTTATTAAACAGATCACATATTTTGATAGATAGTAAATAGCTAAATTAATATAGCATGTATAAAAAAGGCTAAAAACCTGCTTAAATCAGAACCATTGGTAGATGCACAAGAGTTCAGATGACTTGAATCTGAAACATAGCTAAGATTTCACCCCACATTGTGAAGACAAACTTGGGAAATGGTCTTACTAGTCAACATTTCTATAAGAAATATCAATGTCTCCTTTCATTGCACTGCAATAGGTAATGATGATGGTGACATTTTATGGGGCTTATTCCCTGCATCTTGTTGCCCTGAGATACTGAAAAGCATGAACATATGATGCATATTTTGGTCTTGCTACACCATGTACTTACTGCAATATGATTAGTGACCTTCATATATTACTTGTCAAAATCTCCATTAACTACTAAATGTAACCAAGTGAGGGGAGGAGCATGATTTATACTTGATTGAATGCAGCAACGTTGTATGATAATATACAGAATGGAAGGAAGAAACCGAATTTCCAGATGCAAAAGCAGGGACAACTTTGGAACTCTGGAACGTAAACCCTTGAATTTGACTTGTTATATCTGTTTACTTTTGTAGGTATGAAGAATTAGACTCCAGTAATCCCTGAGTTATCCTGTCAGTTCTTGTAGTCCAGTATTCGCATTCTTCTACTTCACAAACTCTTTTGTCCTTTTCTTAACAGTACCAGGTCAAACCACTGCCTGCAGAAAAATACTTAGCTTAATTGTTCAGGGAAAACAGACTATAGACCTGATATTGTAATATGCATGAAGTCCATATATTAAAAACAGGAACATTCTCTAGTCTCTTTCCAATGCTGTAATTCTGCAAATAACTTCAGTACCAGGAAGTAAATTTTTTCCCAGGCAGAATTGTAATTTTTAGGTTAGTAACATCTTTATATGACTTTGGTAGTAAAAACTAGTGTGATGTGTTGCTCTAAAGTCTTGACTTCACATAGAACAGCTCCTCTTTCTATTACCTCAATAGCATAATAACATTGAAACATCACTAGTACAATTAATCCCTATTACTGTGAAATAAAAATATTCCTTGCTGAAAGAAAGTAATTGTACGTTTCTGAGCAACTGTGTGATTCTTATGTAACACTCCTCATACGAGACAAAACCAGGAAGATCAAGAAGTCATGTAATGACAAACCCAAACTACATGCACACTTAGGGAAAGTTGCATATGAGAGGTGTCATTGCACTACTCCAGCAGGTTTTTAGCTCCACATATCTCTCTCTCCTTTTCCAGTGAGCATCACGGTTAGGGATAAATACACTTTTCACTTTCCCTACGGTAGCCTTCTTCACAAGGGCTGTGGATCCTATTTCTAAATGTTTCTTCAGAGTGTCACCGCACTCACGGATCGCCGATGGCTTCCATGGTTAAAATTACGAGCATTATCTTTAGTCAGCTTGCCACCATCCTGCCCACGAGTTGTTACCCTGCTGGGTACAAGGGGGTAATGGCCAGAGAGTGGTCCTGCTGAAGAGTCCATAGAGGTAGGTTCTTCCTCTGCCCACCTATTAAAGAAATAGTAGCCTTCCTCAGGTGTTTGTTTCCGGAAAGGATTTCCTTCCGAGGCAGAAAATCTCTGACTTTCTGTGTCCTCATGAGACACAGTTGCTGCTGCTGGATGTAAAAATGGTGACACACATAAGTGGCTGATATTTTGCTCAAGGTCGTCATTAGATGCAGACAATACACTAGAAGTAGTTTGCTTTCTTGATCTCAATTTCTTGATTTCAAGATCCCGTTGTCCTTTAGGAAGCTTATCTAGTTGCTGTGCTTTCAGAATCAGAGATGTCCCAAAGGTTCCTCGTAGAGCAAAAATAAAGAACCTGATGAAAGCATAAAAGAATAGATTGTTTTAACAATGGGTTCATTCCATCATCTGCATTGCATAGCACAAATCCAATGCTAATTTTCCTTTCCTCTACAAGCACCTGGTAAATACCTTATACCTGGTAGATGAAAGTGGACACCTGAATCTTAATGCAACATATAACTATATACATCTTGACCTGTATAGAATCAACTACATGCATATAAATACTAAATAAATGATAACAGAACCATTTGATTGCTGAACAGTACAAGAAAGATAAACAGAAGCTCACCAAGAGATGCAGTATTTGAGGAGACTGAGATTTTTTTGTACTGCTAAAAAAGGCTGAAGAAGGTATCTTAATTTGGTAGCTAACATAAACGCAGAAATTAAGAAAACCACCCAGTTTGTGGATTTGCTGAGGGACCAGTAAAAAAAAATAAAGTCCTACCTGCTGCCCTTTGCAGACAAATAACTTACATAACTACATACTGCATGCAGTGAGAGAGCACAAATCCCCCCCTCTGTGTCATGTCAGGTTTGTCTGAAAACCAAAGACTCTTTCAAAGCATCTTTGTAATAGGATTTGACCTTTACGTACATGGCCTCAATACACAGTTTAAAACAAACACAGGGACTCTTTGAAATTGCATTAATAAAGCTGTCGTCTTCACATCCTGCTGCTAAATGTATGCATAAGTAAGTACAACAAGATTAAAAAGCCTCACAAGCTAGACTGGCTACAGAAAGGGGCTTTAAGGCGATGGATTTCCGAGGTCTATCTGCACAAGTAGGAATAGGTAGACACATATTTAATGTACCTGTGCTTGGGCTGACCAACCCCACAGCACCTGGGAGCTGTGCAGTTGCTGGTTACGCTTGGGCAGCTAAGGGTACAGCCACAGCAACCCCAGGTCCATCTGTGCAGATCTGGTGTAGATCACATTGTTCTCTGTGCTTCCTCTCAAATTGTCCTCCCTATCTTCTGTGCAAGTTGTGGGTGGACCAGACAGGAGGACTGAGAAAGGAAGAACTGTGTCTCCTGTCTCATCTGCTGCTTTCACCTACTCCTGCCCTTCCCACAGCCCTGCTGCATGCGAGACTTAATTACCTGGAAGGCCTCAGCAAGGTTTCCTGGCAGGCCACAGTCTGCCTTCCACAGCTGGAGAAATATATCTGGTTCAAATGTGGCAATCTCCCAATAGACACAGCACCTTCCCTTGCCAACATGAAGTTCAAATCCCTTTCTTTTTCTCAGACTTGAGGGTTTTAGTACCTACCCCTGCACCGTTCATGTCCCAAAGCAAAGTTCAGAGGCAGTTGTGAGATGCAAATGCAGAGAGGATGCACTGCAAAGTACTCTCCAGGAAAAGCCTGTGTACAGGCAGGGCACAGGCAAGTGCCCCGCAGAGTGTCTGCACTGTCCCAGGAATGTCACCTAGCACAGATGGCAATAGCAAGAAGAACAACAAAGGAGAGCAATGATTTTAACAAAACCTCTTAGAAAGAAACCAGAATCTCAAGGCTCTTACTGGTTTCTGAAGGAGATAGGGAGCAGGCAGTGTAGTAAGATGAACCAACTGAAATTTACAATTAAGTGCATTTTAACAAAGGGTGGTTTCACCACTGCTGTGATATGCTGACACAGCTAAATTGCAGCAGAAACTGGGGGCTGGATATTCTGTGAAGACTCTGCCAAAACTAATCTGGAGTACCTACATGATGGGAAGCAGCTCTCCAACTATGAAGTTATCAAGATACAAATCTCTAAGTTCAGTATTCTGCTGAGGCAGCAATGATCTTAACTTTGTTGAATTCCCAAGATGGAGACGTGAGTTCTCTAACCATGTGTTTGATGAAGATCAGTAGAAAGCTTGGGGTCAAAAATGACACTGTGAGCAGGAGCAAAACAGGCTGGAAAAGGATGCCCTGCCTAGAAGACATGAGACCTCACTGAGCTATGTGTTGCTTATCCTGACCTGAAATTATGTAATGTAACATGAAATCACAAGAGAATCTCAACTCAAATAGGGAAATAATAACGTGAAGAAAAATATTATCTAGTCTTAGACAAAGTTAAGAATCAGATTC
Source organism: Thinocorus orbignyianus (assembly GCA_013400375.1). NCBI lineage: Eukaryota > Metazoa > Chordata > Aves > Ciconiiformes > Thinocoridae > Thinocorus > Thinocorus orbignyianus. The sequence continues at coordinate 844,144 of VXBW01000794.1, read as the reverse complement.
TAATACCTTAAAGCACTTACAAAATCAGATACTAAAAATATTGTCCTGATTCTTGCAATACCAATGTGCTTCACTACTTCTTGATAATTAGGATGAGGAAACTAGCAAGACAACCAAACAAGCCAATATATTTCATTGTCCAAGCAGAAATAAAATTTCAAGTAAGTGGTGTGACTCTGACAAAGTGTATCTGCTTAAGGAATGATTAAGGTATTAAGCATCAAAATTACCACATATGTACGTGGGAATGGAATCATTATGTTTTTCAAACCAGACTTTTTCAGCAACGTATCAAAACAATTACTCCTCTCCAATTATTATTCAACCTCAGTTAAAGCTATCTTTAACATACTTGATTTATTGCACAAGGGAAACCTAAGATTCTGGATGCAGAAAATTATTTGGTATAGAAAAATGTTCTTAAATTTCACTTAGCATTGCACTGTAATGCAGTCCACTAAAGAAACAGAATGCATTTTGTAACTCTCAAAGCGTATAGGAATATTTCAATAGGGATACAGGACTAGAACTTGCTTTCTAGTCTTGATCAGCTCAACAACATTGCGTTTATATTAGTCAACAATTATGTAGCAGATTTTTAGTGGTAAACTTTGAAGGACTCCAGAAAGGAAGGTTTTCCTGATGGGCAAACAAAAGCAGCAGATATATCTTAGGCTTATCTAGAGCTATATGACTGCAGAAATGGAATGGCTCATGAATTGGAAAGTTGAACCCAAGCAACTGACTTTCACACTGATCCCTGTGCAACATGTGTGTCTGACATCTCTCATATCTATAGGCATTGTTACTGTAATTTCACTTAAATGTCTACAATTCCACAAAATGCAAATTAAGAGGATAAAAGTGCATCATTCAAACCTTGGCAAGAGTGCGATGACCGGGGTAATAAGGCAGAGTAAGTAGAAGGTAAGGTCTGAAAGCTGTTTCTCCATAATCCAGTAGGGGTTGGTAGGAGGGTTGCAGACCACGCAGACAGCATTGTAGATCAGAGAGAAGACAAGGTAAAACATCACGCTGCCAAGTATGGTTACCAAGTGGAACAGGGTCTGTAAGCAAAATTGCATGAAATGCCAGTGTTGCCGATGAGACTGACTCTTCGTGTAACACAGGAGGATAGAAAGAAGGATTAGAAAGAACATTTCCAACAACTTGATGCTACTGAAAAGTGCAGAAGGAGAAATACCTGAAAATTAACTCACAAAACATCAGTGACAGGGAATACAGTTCTTAAAAAAATATGTCCCCATATAATGACATACAAATCCTGTCCAGTGACATACAAGTCCTGTCCAATGGCACAGCAGAAGCAAATTCCATTGCCATACACATGAAGGTACTGTCCCGATGCTAATAACCAGTTCTGGCACATTGTGAAATCTCAGTGCATCTGTCACTTTTTGTGACCCAGAACTCAAGTAAATGACTCTGAAAGACAATGCCAGGTCTACACAGTTCAGAAAAGAAAAATAGTCACATGAACAGGAGAGGTCAAACATACCCACGTTTTCATTTCTAGAGCCTGGTGCAAGAGAATGGTCAGGAGAGAGATGGTATTGATGGGGTTTCCAAATGAAAACACATCTATGTCAGAGTCTTTGTATGTCTAGAAAACAAGCAGATGGACTGTGACAAAACTGACTATTCAGAAGTGATTTTTAGTATTTTTTAAGAAGGATAGGAGAAGGAGAATATTAATGACCCTGGTACTTACCAAATAGGGGACAAAGAAGCAAATGAGACTCTGATAGAAGGCATCCAACATTGCAATAATAAAAGCTGACAGCTTGTATATCTGCAGGAGTTTATAGATAACAGTCATTATATTGGGACACACATCTCTAGTCTGATCTGCAGACATAATTGCTGTCAGTTTTTCTTCCATTCAGACTATTGATTATAGCTGACTGGTCTCCTTGAGTAAAAGTCTCCTGAGCAGCTGATTCAGATCAAAGGGTTATCTCTGAACAGACATTTTCCCCTGTGTTAACTAAAGATAGACCTTAAGAAGATTAGATAGTCAACTAAGGGTCTTAAAAGCCACATGTCATGAATGCCCCACCCCTCCCCCAAGGACCCCATTCTTCGAATTCTTTTTCAAATAAAGCTCTTCCTGGAGTTATAGAAGTGGTAAAAAATTGCCAAAGCAACAATGGCCTCTTCAAAATGGTAAATAACATATGTTTCACATATATGTAAGGTCCAAGAAAAGGGATGGAAAATCCTACAGAGAGAATCCTCAAATTCTGCACTGCCTTGCCTATGGTTTTTGAAACACCCTTAAACATGATGTGAAACACTAGCATACAGCAGTGCTAAAATTTACAGTCCAGGACAATTAAAGTAGGTATTAGGAGAAAAAGAAAGGGAGAGAATAATTCCTAAGTATCCTGCAATTTTGTGATTTAAAACTAAGGTAATTTCAATTTTTGCTCATTAAGATTTTCATAATTTCCTATTAAAAAATGTTAAGGCAACTTGGGAATAAGTGCTACTCTACTGTATGTATATGCAAAACCAGGTATGTATGTGTGCATATGTGTGCTTCTCTCCAACATACAGAGATCAAACTGGTTTTCTAAATGTGACAGGCAAACTGAGGTAAAAACATCACATACTTCACGCGTATTTTCTAAGGGGTACAAATACTGACTTCAAAGTAAAAGTAGTAAATAAATGAAAGTTCATGCCTGGAACAGCCTAAGCACCATGCTGTGACAAAATCCTTTATGTATTAACTGGTGTATTTCTGAACCTGTGAGTAGAAAAAAAAATGTTGGGCTGTTTATTGATTTGAGGGTTTGCATTTTCTTGTCACTTTTTGCTGTAATCTTTTAAACAAGGTTTTCTTCTTTGGTAGGTTGAGACTGTTCAAAACACCAACTCTGAGCGGGGTTAAATCAGGGACCAGCTAAGCTATTTTACCCTTATTTGTTACATATCTCACCCTGTTTTATTTATTTCTCCCTATGCCTCCACTGAGAAATTTTCTCTATATACGGTGTATACATACATACATACATATCATCTCTTCTTCAGATCAGAAACACCAAACATGGGGTTGATTCAGTAGCACTTCACTTTAATGCAACATGCTTGTATCAAACTGGATTGCTCCATATATTAATGGCAGAATAAACCTTCCCATTCACATCTCCTAAATATGACCAAGCACACAGCCTCACTTCCAGGAAGCAACTTTAATTATATCTTCCTTACCAGTTCTTTTGACAGCTGCAATTACACCTTTTTTTAGTGGACATCAGTAAACTGGAAACCACAAACATATCATTTGATTCCAAGTGAGTCTGAACTCTCGTCTTCTCTCCCTGCCTCTTCACAAAACCAAAAAGCTTGTGGTCATTTGGCTTATCGAGCAGTTGTTTTAGCACACAAGACATACCTCGGAATTTTGTCCATTCTTGTACAACTCAGGCAAATCTAGAAGTGTTTCTGCAGTAACATCTTTATCCAGGACTCCAAAGAGAAGAGGGGGCACTGAGGTGAAGAAGAGATTGAAAAAAATCATCTGCCAGTAATCTATCATTGTGCTTCCTGAGAACCCGCAGAAGAATTGGTACCAGAAGAGCAGGTTGACGTAGCTCTGTGGAGAAACAAATACAAACACAACATTCTGTCAGAAGCTGAACTGTGACTCCCCACGTGAGCAGAAGCATGTCCTTCATACTGACGTGATTTCATTTCTCTGGGTTGTGGGAATTGTGAAGCTGCACCTTTCCTGTGGCCTGTCCTTTACACCCTCTGTTCCCTACTAATACAGCAGATGTAGACCCTTTAGTTTGCAATGCTTACATGCTCTATGGCTCTCCTAGTTCCTTCCACCTGGGAGGTTTATGTAGTACATTGGTGATTAACAGTGTCTCTCAAGAATACATTATTTTGGTTAAAGGTACCGTCAGAAGACAGCTCTGTGCTTTATTCCATAAAGCAGTGTATCTCTAGGGACTACTTCACACCAATCCACTGTGATACAGCTTTTTAAAAGCCATCATGTTTCTTTAAGAAACTATTATAGAATAATTAAGTAAACTGTTCACAGGTCTGAACACGAAATTTTATAATCCTTTTACAACTGGTTGTCCATGCGAAATCAAGGCCTCCTGCTCCCTAATACTACTGGGAAGATAATAGCACATCAGCATCCCAGTCTGGAGAGCTATTTCACACTGCAAATAAATATCCTTTGAACTCTAAAAAGATGTCCAATGAAGAATAAAAAAGTTCCCATTTCCACTATAAATTTGAACACTGATAAGAAGTAATCCTTATTCAAAATTATTTAAAAAAACTTCAACAGATGCTTTGAATTCTAAGTAAATAGTCTTTCATGCTCAGAGTGTATTTCATGTCAAATGGACTTGTTTGCACAGTCTTGTAGAAACTGTATTACTATCAGGTTTTTCCACTTTACATTATTCTTCAATGCACAGCTCATTTGCATATACATTAAATTTTTAATAAAAATGCCAGATATGACTGCATCATTATTTGCAAGCGGTTCTTAGTGTAGAGTCATCTTCTATATTCTAGCACTAATAATCCTCTCTTCCTTATGTAAATTTTATTTTGAGGCTCATGGGTATTATTAATAAAGTTTCTTGAACTACCATATAAAAGTTACTAAGCCTTGAGTCCTTTTCCCCTCTGGAATAATGCTCTTTCAAAATATATTTAGAATCCATATTTTCCTCAATGTTTTATGCATTACTAAAAAGGAGGTAGCATACTATAAACTTGCAAAGGGAAGAAACAGGAACTGTAACTTCATAAAAAGTAAGAGAATGTAACCTGCAAAAAAAAAACAAAACCACAAAACAAACCCCCTCCTCACCCTGGATTTAACCCTTGCTAGGATGAGATCTTCCAGAATTTTAAAAATCTTACCACATTTTTGTAGAAGAAGTAAATCACCATCTTTGCCAGGCGAGCATAACACCAATGTCCGTGGACAAGAAGCAGTTTTTTGAGATGTTTAAATCGGGATATTGCAAAATCACTAGCCATCACAGCCTTCAGTGAAGGGAATAGAAGTTAATTTACAAATACATTTTTTCCACCCAATATGATGAAATGTGAACATGGACACTGAAATGATTTCCTACTGTTCAATATTGTAGAAAAAAAAAATCACCTTGAGAAAATAGTTGGAAAATTCTATCTCTGTAGAAAGCTCCACCTTGGGAGAATGAGGAAGGGGGATATGTGGGAAAGAATTTGGGGCAGAAAACACTGAAAGAGAATGAACAAAACCTGGAAATGCTATAGCAGAGATGATTCAGAAACAAGATGCTAACCTAACACTGCACAGGCATCTGCTAATTTTCCAGGCTTATGAACAAACACACATTTGTCCATGCATGCTAATTGTTGGCTCAAGCCACTCTTTTTTGGCTGGACCCATAATTACAAACTGCATATTAATTTATGACAGTAATGATGCCAACTTGCATTTTTAAGATGACACTCAAGAGTATACAGCTGCTATGAAACTTACTAAGCAGCAAGAGACCACGTAACAAAAGAGGAAAGGAAATGAAGAGATACCTGCATGCCTTCTTGGCCAGATATTCCAATTCCAACATCGGCTGCTTGAATCATACTTACATCATTTGCACCATCACCTAGAATAGACAGGAGGGAATAATAAGGGTGCGAGAAAGGATACTTAATAAAAAATGCCTCTATCAAAACAAGAAAAAACCTCCCGCTCTACTGATAAACAAAGACTATTCTGTACTTCAATACATCTTCATTAGGGTAACGGATACTCAGCATCAAGCAATCCTGACCTCCAGGCTCTAATCTTGGTTGGAACACCCTCCTTCCCAGGAGACCTGGATCCATCAGGGCTAAACCCAACATTGGGACCAGCTAGGTGGTGGCACGCACACCCCGATATCATCTACATCTGTATTGTTTTCTATGTTTCTGCTTGGTGAACTCCTTATGCTCAGCAACATGCTTTGCAGTGCCCTACTTCACTGAATTCTCCAAGTTATATGATAAATTTTATTGCATTTGACAATGTAACAAGCCAATTTCAGGAGTTACTCTGCTCATTTCAACTTGCAGCAATATATTGAATACATAACCAAATTTCCATGGAAAGAATAGCCATGGCTGTTGCCTGCAATGTGGAGATTGTGAATAAGGTTAGCTGGTAAAGCAAAACAAATGAAGCTGAAGGCTGAAAACTTATATTTTTGAACTCTAAGGCAAAGCAAGACATTTTAAAATACATCAGACTCTTCCTTTTTTGTTTGGTCCACAGAGGTGTATTTTTTAGTTTTAAGTCATAAAAATCAATTCTGCAAGGATTTTAGTGGGATCACTTACCAAAAGTGGAGCAGGAAAATCAAAGCATTTCACATTATTTGGAGGGGAAGAGCATACAAGTCAGTGTTTAATACCACTCTGGGGATAACTCTGTTTTCACCAGTTGGGAAAATCTGACAGGAGAAAGGCTTTATGAAAAGAGAAAACAGTGACTATTATTGACTGTTTTCCAAGCCCAAAGCAAGGGCATTCTGGAGGGAACACGTACAAGTTTGTACTGGTGTGCATGAAAGGGACTGCCGGGAGATTCTGAATTTGAAGTGCCTTTATCTTGTTTCAGTGAAGGCCAGATTTGCTCAGTGAACACTGAAGAAGGACTTTCCTATGTTTTTTGATCAGGAAATTCAATGCTGTTTTCCCCCTATCTATGTGGGGCACAAGAAATAGCTCATAAAATAAATTCCATACATTTCCATAACTCATAAAAAATCTGCTTTCCATTTCTCCCATGAGATTCAGAGTGAAGGTACCTATTGACAGAGTCATCACTTTAAGCTGCCTCCGGACGAGCTTGACCACCATGCTCTTCTGAAGAGGGGTGGACCGGCAGCACAGCACTGAGCGGCAGTGCTTCGTCAGTGCCAGGAACTTCTCCTCCAGGCCCCCCTGAAAGATGATGTTCAGTGTCTGTCCATCAATCACCAGCCCAATCTCGGGACTGGGGGCCTCAGAGGCTGCGAAGGATGTTGGGATAATGCCAAAAAATTTCCTCCGTGGTTTTTCAACTTCGTAATTCTTCCTTACCTCTTCTAAGGTTAAATTCAAGAGAGATTCGCAAGTTTCCTGTGAGAAAACAAAGTGGTTCTAGAAATAGTTATCTCCATCTCCCTTTTACAGCACAGCACCTTACAAAGTGTATGTTTGTATAATCATGCCAGTGGGTTTCAGTCTATCAGATAAACATTATGGAAAACTGTCTGAGAAACGCAATGATTCATCAGACTAGAGATTATTTCAATGATGTCATCAAACCCTTCAGTGAAAATGCTGTGCATCTTATCAGCTAGTTAACTGTAGTAAGGAACTATTTTAAAAGAAAAGAAAATAATCTTCAAATCAGGAGGACATATTTGTATTTGCAATGCTGAGAGTTCAGAAATTTTTTAAAAAATCCATTTTTTTTTCTAAAGGAGATTTTAAAAGTCTAGTTCTGATAGGAATGATGTGAGATATTGCAACATTTGCTTTCCTCAGAAATAAACTGCAGTGGAGAAACAAGAGGTTCCAATTTTCAAAATTACCCAGGAGCTTTGACACTTTGGCCCTTTCTAGGTCACAAAGTGTGTGTCACAGTTAGGGACAGAAATAAAGCTTCATATCAGCCAGCATCATGCCTCAAACACAAAGTCTTTCCCCCATAGCAAAGCTGTCTCGATTTCGACAAAAGTCCTCATTTTAGATGCAAACAACTGGAACTGACTTAGTATCAGAGACAAACAGATTTAAGGGGAGCACTTTTACCTCTTCCATACAGATGTCCTAAACTGGCACACCACTATCAGAGAAAACAAGATCTACATTTTTTTTTGCTCCTTGTTAGTATTAATAATCCTCCTTCTGTGGCACGGCACCGAATACCTGAGGAGCTAATCACTCCCTTTTCTACCTTTTCTGTCAGCTTTATTGAGTGATGATTCAGTTCTAAAATGTTATTTTCACTTTATGTTGCATAAAGTACATGTGTAGGATGTTTGCAAGACTTAAATTACACTTAAGTGGGAGGTTCTGGAATCAAATGTACCTCTGACATCTAATAAAAAGCTGCATCTACCCTGCACTCTGAAAACCTCTAAAAAAATACCAAAGCAGCATCACCTTTCTGTGAACAAACCAAAAATTGTAATGGAAATTCCTGGTTTGCCTTGACTTGCCTTTTAAAATGAATCTCCCAAACTACCTACTTGCGTTGCTCCTTCCTGGAAGATATTTAATTTTCAGTGTTTGAGTAAACAGTTGGGCTACAGGGGGGACAGAGACTCTGTCCCCACTGAAGCCAGTTAAAGGGTTAACATTGGCAAAATTAATGGGTTAAACGCTTTGTATATATTATTTCTTTTCCCCTCACTGCTGCCATTGGGAGACACTATCAAAACCAGTGTCCTTGGCTTCATTTTGAAAGGGGGGGAACTAAATCATACCGCAGAGCAACACCAGTGCCCACTGAGCACTGGCACCCACACGTGCCCAGCTTGTGCCCAAGCCTGGATGGAGGGCCCTACTCCATACTATAGGTAAGTGCAGGCACCTGTTTCCCAGAGCCAGGGTGGTCCTGCCTGCAGCATCACCTCTCTGACAGAAACCATCTTCTAATTTCCATCCTCAATATATTCATTCTGCCTTCCGTTAAAGCAGATATGCATATCAAATGAAATTACACATTGAAGCAAGGAATGTATTCCATGCCAAATTCCATATCATCTTTGCGTGCTTCCCCATTTCCCTGACATTAAAAGAGAGAGACATTTGCATAGGATTTTATCCTTGTTTGGAGAGCTACTAACTGCAGACAAAAGCAGTTAGAAAGTAGGCCATCTAACCACACTACACAATTGCCTCTCACAAGAAAAACAGTCATTTTAACTACATTTCATCAATCCTCACAACAGCTTTACAGAGAAAAGCAAGTTTGTATCTGTAACCCCCTTTTTGCAGGGAGAAAAGATGAGGCTACCAAGACCAGCAAGTTGCCTTGTTGCAGACAGAAGCCCGGCTGTCCCTCCTCATCCTCCTGTCTACCCAGGGAAAGGCTGGTCCCACGGTAACACCTGTTACCACCAGTGTCACAAAGATACACTGCATAAAAAGGACAGAGCAGCATGCCAGGAAAAGGACAGCAGCTGCTGCCTGAGGCACCTCAGGGACATCCAGGGCTATGTAAGAAGAGGTCACTAGCAGAGAAACAAAAAAGGCAGCCCACCTGGCATTTTGGACCTTGGTTTTGGGCTTTAGAAAGGGTCAGGATTGGCCTCATCTTAATAAATAGGTCTGGCTTAGCCATAATGCCTGAATTCACTCTCCCCTAAACCCATCTCACAAAACCATCTGTCCCACCAGGATACCCAGAGAGATGGGGTGCTAGAGTGTGCACAGCAGTGGCTATTCCGTTTTCTGAAAGCAAGGCATGGTTTTCCTGATAGCCTACTTACACTGCTTCACAAGCTGCAAAAACCAATGTTGCTTTTCTAAAGACTTTCACTTTACCATCCTTAATGGCATTTACTGTCTTTGAAAGTTAGGTCTCTATTTTCTCTCTTCTGTTCAGACAGTTTCAGGAATAGCCATAGATTGCACCACAGATTGTTCTCTGTATTTTTGTGAGCCACAGAAGCTGACAGACTTGTCCTTCAAATGATTATCCTCATTTTGGAGTATGTTTGCTTTGCCTGCCGCCTGACCTTCTTATTGCCCATGGAAATTCGGGGAATATTTGTGCACATCAACAACTATGTGCACCAGCATGGAACGTCAAGAAAGTGACCGTGTTTTTAACTGGCCCACAAGAACTGTATTTAGGTTTCCAAAAAGGTAAAATGCTGCTTATACAAAAAGATACTGCGTTAAAATGTTCACTAATAAATTTCTGATTAAGCCTAATTCTATTAGGGAACATGCAACTAGACAATTCTGAATTTAATTAAATCTACACCTGCATACTTTTTCCAGACTGACTCATACAGTACTTTCAAAATATCTTCCTACAGGTTCCTAGGGTTAAAATACGATTGTAATTGAAATTTCCATTCCACGGTGAAAGCCAGTTATCAATATTATTATGGAATCAGGCACTTAGACTACACATTACCTTCTTTCTAAATCTTGCTATTCAGGTGATTTTTTTTAAAGAATATTTTCATTTGGGAAAAAACCCAAACATTGTATTTTAATTGAATAAAAATCAACATAACTGTCTTGTGTTTCAATTCATCCTGTTACATGTGGTCTAAAGAGTTTCTGGCCTAATGCTGCTATGTCTGCTTTTGGTTGGCTCCTTTGTGTTGAATGCAGCCTAAAGCAAAGCAGTGCCAAGCTGCAAGACACAGAGAAAGGGAAAGATAGCAAATTCTGTGCGTCTCTCTGCACTCACCTTACTTTCAGTGTTAATGGTGAAGACGGTGTCTCTTTGGTTCAGGAGTTTACAGGAATAGGCAATGTTAACCGCTGTTTCCTGTTTGTCTCCTGTCAAGACCCAGATTTGTATCCCAGCTTCTCGAAGAGCCTCAATAGTGTCAGGCACTCCATCTTGCAGCCGATCTTCAACCCCTGTGGCCCCTGAGCAAATAGAAAGAGAAGAAGTGGACTAGTTTTCTTTCATTTGGAAATGATACTGCTGTTATCTTTTTTTTTTTTTACGAAAAGATCTTTGACTTCCAATTATGATCCTGAACTTATCAAGAGCTGAGCGAAGGTAGTGTTCAGCAAATAAACACAAAGGTACAAGATCTTCGTTTGGATTAAGATCTGAACATGTCAGCAATCTGGCTCTTCAATTTACTTGTTGTTAGAACAGTGCATTTAATTTCTTCTGAATAGTCCAAAATGGCAATGTACTGGCAGAGGAATGACACCATATGCATTTTTGAAGTACTGCATTACGTCTCATCAAAGCAAACAGAGAAAAGATGAACTTTTACTGTTTCAACGAATGCTGTCCCTCTTGTCATGTTAGATGCTTTGCCCATCAAAGGGAGAAGAAACAGTACAGTAAGTTTTCTTTTTTAAAATGAGCAAACTTAGAAGTAGATGTCAACACTCATCCTGACGGTAATACACCATCTGAATATTACAATACTCCTCTTCCTGTCTCTTCCACTAGAGGTCAGTTTGAAGATGCTGTACTGTGTTACATTAAAGATAGAGACTGATTTAAGCTAAAAGAACACTTCTTGCGAAACAAAGTATGAAAGCACACAGAGCTTTAAGAGTTGGCAAAGGTAACAGATTCTGACAAGATCTACAGTACCTTTTATGTGGTTCTGCTTATGGCATTTACTGCTATTACTCTAATTTTTTAAGTCACAGCGCAGATTATGAGAAGCCATAACGCTAATAGTTTGCAATCAGAGGAATTCAGTATAATGATGTATGGGCACAGATTGTATTCACAGAAAGATGACACTGAGACAATTCTGAAAATCAAAGTCAAAACCCCAAGATGTTTGGAAATCAATTCAAAGAACAAAATGTCTGGAAATAAAATAGAAAAGAAAGCACTGAAGTGCTCTGTCATTTAACAGAATAGTGGCGTTACCTGTGACGGTGACAGATGATGCAAAAGTGCCAATGAATATTAAAGCATGTTTTAACATGAAACATCCTTTAATAAAGTGCAGAGAGCAAACATGACAATGCAACAACAGCATGAATTCACTAACAAAAATGCTTATGTGTGGATGGCATTTTAAGTTGCCGTTTTTATAATACCATTTAATTACCAAAAATCCCTTGGAATTTGTGCTCAAAACTAGAAGTTAATTTATATTATTTTATAGGTTTATCTAAGGACACACATCACTGAATTATGGGAACTTCATTATCTACTGTGCCAGCTGAGCCACAGTAACAGCTGATGTACATGTTCTTTGCTCCTGGCACATGATGGTTTCAGTACACTTTTTCAAAGTTACTGCCGCTCAGAACTCACAAGAACTCGTTTAGACATTGTCATTGGGCTGTATACACTAGCCTTGAGATTTCTAAACCTCAGAGGAAGACTTTTTGATATAAATTAGTATAAGCTGTTGTCTGCCTGATTGCCAAGAATATCACAGGAGAGCAAGTGATACTTCACGCAATGACGACTCTTATTTTTAGCTACCCAGCAAGGTGAGTTTGGTCTCCAGATGCTGCGCTGTCTCCATTAACAGCTCATCTCTGTTGTCAATTGCAGCTTCTGCCTCCCGACGAAAGTTGGCCCATTTTTGAAAGTCATCTTCACTCAAGACCTGTATAACACAATTTAAACAGGGCTCATTTTAAATTTAAATAAGAGAAGAATGCCAACATTCTGGATCACAGAGACTTAACTCATATCCAGACTTGTGAAGCGCTGCATCATCTTTAAAATAACACAAACTTTTCCAAAAGAGCATTACAAGAACTAGCAGTAATGAGAAAAATAGACCTGCCTTCCTGTTTGTATAAGTGGCCTATGGCTGAGACTTGAAAACATGACCTAGAGAAACTCTTGATCCCACAGCCCTTAGCTGTGACTCTGAATGGGAACACAGAGTTTCTGAAGGTTGCTCTACATTTCTCCATAGTTTGAATATGACCTATTTGTTGCACATAGACAACTTCTGTATTAAAGAATCAGACTAAGATGTACTAACCCAGGCTGAGGGCAAGATTTTTGAAAGCTGAACGCCAAGCAAAACAGAAAAAGGTTGGCTCCCCTGTGGACTTTTTGTTTCTTGCTTGGAATCACTGTAGAGAAGGTCAGCTAGAGTTACCGTAAGAGGAACAGAAATGAATGTTTTGAGGCTGACCAAAAATCCATCATCTATTCACACTGGGGAAAAAGAGGAAAAAATGACTGCAGGGCAATCAAAGAGAGAGACAAAAAGATGGGTTGCATCTGGCTTATTCTCTGAAGTAAAAAGACTTAAAACTATTACATTTTTCTAATAAATCTATTGACATGTACAGAACAAAGCTATAAATAATATTAGGCTAATGCCCTCCTACCTTCTTAGCTATACACAGAGTTCTTAGGCCATCACGGGCATAGTAGTCCAGATGTTTCTGAGTTTTTTCTTTTATTCTTTTCATTCTCTTCTGTGTACTATAGTCAGCTGTGAAACACAAGGAAAATATTCCATATTTTAAGCACAGATAATTTCAGACCTAATGGCCTACAATTAAAAACAGTGTGCATTAGAGAAAACTAGATTCCAGTGTAATAGCAATTCCTTTAACAGCTCAAAATGTTGGCTGTGCACAAGATGAAAGCTAAAGAACCTTGCTTCCTTTAGATAACATTACTTGGGTTTTCTTGTTTGTTTGTTGATGTTACAGCACTCTTGCTGACAAGCTGAAATACAATGGTCAGGCCCTTATGACAGTATTATTGCAGAGTACACAATCCACATGGGTTAGCGCTGTCAGTGAATTTTAATTAGCTCATTCCATATTCTAAGCACTACTCAGGTTAAATAAATACCTCAGTTCTGATCTGCAAGGATAACACTATATAAAGCTTATTCTTTTTATGTGCTTCTAATACCTAGATATATTATTTTGTGCAGAAAAGAGTACTGCAAACTTCTCATGCTTCTTTATAGGAGACACAACAGAAATAGCTCATTGGTTAAATACCTCTGGCAGAGTCTTCCACTAAGTCCATTATAACAGAGTCAGCTCCTTTTGTGTAGACAACAATCTCCTTGGTTAGAGGGTGCCTCACCACTACAGACATCCTTTTCCTCACTGAGTCAAATCCCAAAGTGTAGAGAATATCAAAAGTCAGGAGAGTGCCTTGTGGTAACCGTACCGTCACCTGTTCAGGAGTGCGGGACACTAAAGTGAAACTATACGCCTGGGCAGCATAGACAAGCGCTGCCTCATCTGGGCTCTCAGCCTCATAACAGAAGTCTGTTGGCAAAGAACTGCTAGTGACAGATTTAAAAACCTCATCCAAGGAAGCACCACCAATATCTATGCTGCCCCTGTCCTGGAGCTCATCGCTTCTGCCACTGGCGCAGCAGTCGTCGTCATTGGCACCGCAATCCAAGGCAGCAAGATGCTCCTCGGTGTTCTTTGCACTGAAGCTAGCACCTAGCTCTGAACTAGACTGAGAAGATGAAAAAGACTGACTAAGGCTTGCTAATTTTAGCCGTTGAAATATCTGATGAATCTTTTCCAGGGTGATTCCTGAAGGTTTTACTGGTGGTGGGACTGTGACCTAGAAATATGAGAAAACCTATGGTTAAAAATAAGTAAGTGCAAATTAAAAGACATTTTTCAAAATATCAACATATTTTTTTCTGTATCCAAACGATGACAACCAGAAAAGCAACTTCTTCCTCCCCCTTCCCTACCCCCCCCTTCCTATTTAACTGTGGTGGGAAATTCAGTAGAGGAGTCACAGGCAAGCTGGCATCCAAATTTGATAGTGATTTGTATCTCTATCTCTGAAGCAGAGATGGAATCAAGCCCCTTGCAGTTCTGTAAATGGGCTGGGATATCAGAGAAAAGCCAGCATGTTCAACATACTTCCTACTGTATATATAACGTAAAATCTAAAAGAAAAAGTGCAGATACTGGGGTAGCCATAGCTATTCATCTACATAAAATGCCATGTTAGGAAGGGAAATACAGAGGCAGGGAAACAGTAGATATTACACAACAGAACTGGAGAAGAAGTCCCAAACAAACTATTTTTTGCCATTTTAGGCTTCACTGAACGTCGCTCTGCTTTGTAAAATGGAAACATAATCAATTTTCCTCACATACTTAAAGTTAGATTACCCTTTGTCTTGGCTCAGTTGCTGTGGAGACCAGAACTGTATTGCAGATGGCAAGGGCAAGAAAAAAGTCAGTAAGGGAGGTGGAAGTCTTCACAAAAGGAGAAAGATTTTCAATCTGGAGTGCAGCTTCTCTCACTTGCCTCAGCAGCCTGCTATCGGGAGTCACATCCTTTTCCTGGAAGAGAAATTACTTAATGATGTTTATTCCCATTTACACTGGTCCTCAAGGAAGAACTATCAACTTGATATAATTTTCTTGCCTCCTATTGAATTTACACCTAGATCCTCCTGGAATCTCTGCTAAGGCACATGGAAAATAAGGAGGTGATTTGAGACAGCCAAGATGGCTTCACCAAGGGCAAATCCTGCCTGACAAACTTGATGGCCTTCTACGATACTGCTACAAACTTGATGGACAAAGGCAGAGCAATGGACGTCATCTACCTGGACTTAAGCAAAGCATTTTACACTGTCCCGTATGACATCCTAGTCTCCAAATTGGAGAGTCATGGGTTCGATGAATGGACCACTTGGTGGATAAGGAACTGGCTTGATGGCCGCAGTCAAAGGGTTGTGGTTAATGGGTCAATGTCCACGTGGTGGCCAGTGACGAGTGGGGTCCCGCAAGGGTCAGTACTGGGACCAGTACTATTTAACATCTTTGTTGGAGACATGGACAGTGGGATAGAGTGCACCCTCAGCATTTGCCGATGACACCAAGCTTGGTGGCGCGGTTGACATGCTGGAGGGAAGGGATGCCATCCAGAGGGACCTGGACAGGCTTGAGAGGTGGGCTAATGCAAATGGCATGAAGTTCAACCAAGCCAAGTGCAGAGTCC